>VCRD01005700.1:0-29506 GCA_006783055.1 Trinorchestia longiramus
TACTTTTAGACGGCATGGGACTTCGGTATTGAACCAAGAATGGGCCAAACGGCTCGTTCCTATTGCCTTATTCTATTCTATTCTATTCTATTCTATTCTATTCTATTCATGAAGTTGTCACCGTACACTTTGCTCATTCTACGATGCAGTTCAACACTACATCTTTCTGCTCACAGAAAACGGACTACACTTCGTAACTCACACTTGGCGGGAGCATCGACCGTAGCGGTCATGTTCAATTGCCCGTACCTCGGACAATCAGGCTGTATCCGTTTTGACGATTATGTAGAGAAATAAGTAAGACCCTGCTGTACTTTTGGTAATAAAATTGTTATCTTACGTAAATTTGCCTTTTTTATACGCTATCGGATGTTGAAAAAACTACCAAGAAATGAATAGTACTTAATATCTCTATCATATGAATAATATTAATGAATGAAGTGCTGAAAAAAATATAATACTATCAATAACAGCAAGGAGTTCAAGGTATAGGGATAAAAATGTGCATATTCTTCTCAATATCTGATATGAACTAGGATGCCCAACATTCCTGGGTGTTTTATAAGATGAAGGTTAATAGCTTGCGAGCTTAGTGCTAACAATGGTACTCCAGTTTGCTGAAGAAATAAACTTTTCACTTTTTCGACGCTGTTTCAGCTTCTTGTGTTTTTTTCGTGAATTTTCTTCGAACTTTTCTTTGTACATCATATTTGTACTCCAATAGGTTTGTACCCTGTTTCTCATCCATGACTTTTTCCATCGTACTTACCGTTCCTCTTATGCTCCTTATTTTTATTATTTTTCCCTTCATATCTCTTTCAGAAATTACGGTTTCATGCTGCAAGTAACGTATTTAATTGCCACTGCACTCTTTTATAATACTCATATTCATTACATCGCTATATAACCATTCATTCCCTCGTCAGATTTCCTTCTATTCCATCATCAAATAACTTCTCTTTCTTACAATTTTTTCCTACATCGTCAAATGACCGTTCATCAAATCGTCATATCGTTTTTTATTTCATCATCAGGTAACTTTTCTTTCATAGTCTTTCATTACATCATCATATTGCTTCTCCTCATAGTATCATAATTTCTTTCACGTTACTGTCATATCTCATGTTATTTTTCAGACTGAAAATCTCATCTATTTATTTCCCCTCCAAAAATGAAACCATTTCCGGCTGAACAAACGAAAATGTCGTCGCCATTGTGGAAGTGACAATGTACTTTCGAAGCAACAACTGCAATTCCTGCAAGCGACAGCAGCTCTATCGAACTTACAACACAAAAGAGGATCCTGCATTATTTGAAACTCTTTATTTTCGCTTAGATTTCTATTGTGTTTCAGTGTATCTGACACACACGCAAAAAAATGAAGGCGGAGATGAGAAGAACCAATGTGTTGTTTGGCTTAGAATCAATTTTTCTGGGTTTGCACAGAGGAACGCACCAGAGGAAATAAAATGACGTATGTGACACTCCAAAAGGAAGGAAAACGAAGATGGAGAACAAAATTAGCGTTTAGTTCTGTTCAAAATTAAATGTTCTAGTTATGCGTCAGAAGAAAGCGTCGGGGGAAATAAAATTGCTTTATTTCCAAATTTCAGGCAATCCACGAGAATGTTTCTGAGGTGAAATACTTTGTGAAGAAATTAGAGACTGCAATAATTTGTACGTTTCTGCCATTCTGTTATTGTAGTCATAAGAATAGATAAGATTTAATGAAGAGATCTATTGTCCAGTGTGCGCGTGAGTGTCTCGTAAATTGATGAAAAAAGTGAATTTTTTTTCTTATATTTTTAGTGTATCAGAAATTACTGATGACTGAAAAAGAATAAGAAGCCTAAATGAAATGGATTGGCACATAAGTACACTGATGTATAGTTTAAAAACTTCTTATACATCAGGGACGGTTGAATATAAGCAAAAGAAAACACAGGAAGGCAAAGAAGAGATGCTCTAAGAAATTATCTGAGATAGAGAGAAAATAATACAGATAATAAGGTAGATATTTGTAAGCAAGAAAACAGTGAATTAATGGAAAGGCAGAAAAAGACTGAAAGTAGAGTACGATTATTTTTCATGCGTGTGTTTGAATTTCTTTGTTTAGTTGAATTGTTAGGTTCATTTATTGTATAAAATTGTGTTTTCATTGCAGCCAATGATTTTCATCCGTGGATGAGTTTTCTATGAAAATATTTTGCTTCAAAAAGTCTAGGACAAAACGTACTTTCTAGGCAAAATACTGGAAGTGAATCTTAAATAATATATACATAAATATTAATATATCAAAAACCAATATTTCGTGCTGGTAAGTAGGTGAATTTAGAAACAACAAGCTTTTAACTATTCAGTTAATTGTTTTTCATTGGTAGAAGTCAAAATTTTTTGCTAAATTCGTAATAGAATAGAATAGAATGAGGCTATAGGAACGAACCTTCTGGCCCATTCTTAGGTCGGATAATTACTTCGATAATTATTCGGTTGTTTACCCAAGTCCCATGCCGTATTTCTAGCCGCGTCAACCATGTCGGCAGCGGGATTCGAACCCGGGTCTTTCCGCTCGAAAGCAGACTCGCTCACCAGTCGACCAAGCTGGTGATGAGTCGACCAAGCTGGTGATAGTCGACCAAGCTGGTGATGAACTTTATGATTGTAACTTTATGATTGTAATGTTTCATAATAATTGTGCAGGTAGTTTTTACTACCCCATTTTACTCTTTGTACCTGGAAAATATTTGGGAAACAGTATCTTTAGCAATAGTTGTATTAGTTTGAAATAATGATTTTCTATAAATTCTTCCCCTGCGTGAAGCTGCATTCGCTACCAGATGCGCCTTTGCCCCTTCCTCTGCCTCAAGTTTACTCCTCATGTTTCTTTATCAAACACACAAACGAATTTTGTGTTTTATTGCTGGAACTGAAAAAATGATTGTGACTTTTTATCCTTGAAAACAAACTACGATCAACAAAGTATTCACTGCAGTAGAAGTTAATTATTTTTGGTGGTGGACCTTGCCATCCTGTGAGGTAGAAGTGGAAGAAAGCGTAATAAAATTCAACTTCTCCTAATGCATCAATGGACAGCATTGCTTACAAATCATTGGGAAATAACTGAAAGTAATGAATTTATTGTTAGCGAAAATAAAACATGTAAAATATCCTAAATATCCACAGGTCCAAAAGGGATGCCTCTTGGATCTATAGTTTTCAATTACAATGCCAATACAACAAAACCTTTCTCCATTAAAAATGCGCATAACGTAACACGAACGTTATGCACATTTTCAATGGAGAAAAATTTGCTAAAAGACGCACGTGTTTCGTTGCAGACATCTGACATCTGCTTGGTCTGTAACACGATCATTAAATAGGAAAATCCATTACAGCAATAAGGACGACCATTTAATGAACAGGTCAGCTGTTGAAGACCACGTCTGATTTTATTTGCTACTATAGGACAAACTATAAAGTGTAATTGTAACCTGGAGTAGCACGGAAGGAATTCGTGATTTGTTGCAAACTGAAGTTTATCACAATTTAAAATTGTAATCATCACAAAAGTATAAGTAAAATTATTTTGGTAACAATTGTATAGTAAAATCAGCTCTGACATTTGAGATACTGGCTCCATTTCTCCATCCAGAGTCGAATTGGGTTTCACATTCGAATTTCACAAATTTTGAAGTTTCCCAGAATTCTCCAGTATTCCACAGCTACCTTATTTCTTGAATCCTAAATATCCAACGCATAATGAAAGCGTTGCGATATTCCAGAGTGTATCAACATTCAAATTTGTGCGCAATGCTTCTACTCCACTGTTCTAAAACCGTACCTCTTTTGAAGCATATGTTTTCATAGCAGCATATCTCATACATTTGTATATGATAACGCCACTCCTCCACTCTCGACTGAACATAGAACGAAAAAGTAGATGCAGCAACTGACGACAGAGAGAAGCTAGGCACGTCTCAGACGCAGCGCTCTGGGGGCGATGGCGAACAAATTTGCATTCGTCCGAGGCTGTATTTCTTGTCCAAACTGACTGCACTGGTTACAGTAACTGTACTGTGTCTCTACTGTGAGTTTGACTGTAGCAGATGTACTGCACAGGTTGCAGCAACTGTACTGTATTATATTCTACTCTAAATGTGACCTCTCTCTGACCCCCTAAGAAACATACTTGATGGCAACGAAACACTTAAGTTATTTGAAATTATATTGAAACTTAATGGGTGTACTTGTTTCCCATTTTTATTAATAAATGAACGAAGCAAAATCTATATATACTCGTATATCTATTTCAATAGTTATAAAATACACTATGTGTCAGCATATCTACCCTAGGAAAGGACACCAGTCGCTGCATGAAAGACCAATACTACTTGTACCAGGCACGGCTTCTCTGTTTGTCGGGCATTTCTGAAATTCTAGGTTAACTCATTGACTCCTACGTGACGTAACGGTGTCAGGAACAACTCATTGACTCCCACGTGACGTGACGGTGTCAGAAAGAACTCATTAACTATCGCGTGACGTAACGGTGTCAGAAACACGTGCTTCAAACGCTTTACTGACGTGTTGATGCCTAAGAAGATTAGCAATTTTCTAAAACATCGAAAATCAAGTACGCATGTGTTTTATAATCAATAATGTAAATTAAAATTATGGTAATAAAATTATTTTCTTCTTATAAACGAACCTCGGAGGTGCTATAGTCTTAAAAATTATGTAACTTAGTTCTCACGTAATAAAAATTATGTTATAGACAACGCTGCATACAATATGGCAAAAACACGTGCGTTTATCACTGTAAAAGTCGAGGTCAATGACAAGGGGATGATTTTTTTTCTGAGGGCTGTTACGGTAAGAGCACAGACAACAAAATAGGAACAGAATAGTCTCTCCATTATGGGGCGATGTATTAACCGTAAAAGGCAGCTTTATCTTATGCACAGAAGTTCATTAAAAAGTCAGACAACTTATTGGGCATTTTCTAAACTGCTCTATAATGATAATCTAATCCTGCAATATTTGTTTTTACGCCTAAACTCACCACTCGAAATCTCCTCATTTGATTTCCATTATAAAAAGCTCAACATTTTTTTCGAATATACCAGTGCTTGAGCCTAAACTGCACTCATAATGAAAGTTCACAGAACAGTCAGCTCTGTTTATTCATTATCATTAATCCTCCTAATTAGGAATTTGATCCTAATTAATCTGTGTTTCTATTCATGAATTCTATTGAGCTAGACTGAGGACCCCGATTCTGACTCACAAAGCGCCCGTTTTAAATTGATGTTCGCTCAAAGTTAAATTGGAGTTTGAATTAAATGGGGAGAAAGAACTTCAATTCTATCGGCTGAAAAGTGAGGCTGATTGAACTGAAAAATGAGTTGCCTTATAGTCGCGTGTTTTCAGATCCAGACTAAGAAAAATTAGCCTAAATCTCTGGTGTAGCTCTTAAAAACTCAGACGTTTTTTTAGTTTCAACTTCTGCTGAGTGTTAAGTGAATATAAATTCAAAGGAGCTGTTTTCTTGTTGGAAAGTTAGTAATGTAAATTTTTTGACATTTAATTTTAATCTGCCGATTTTTGACCATGGTTACTAATGGTGCATGGTACATAATTGTGAGATACATGACTACAAAAGCGATACCTAAGCTGATAGTAATTAAGTTGCAAGTAATTAAGCTGATAGTAATTAAGTTGCTAGTAGCTAAAATATTAGTTACTAAGGCGCTAGTAACTAAGCTGCTAGTAACTAAGTTGCTAGTAATTAAGCAGCTAGTAACTAAAATGCTAGTAACTAAGCTGCTAGTAATTAAGTTGCTAGTAGCTAAAATATTAGTTACTAAGGCGCTACTAACTAAGCTGCTAGTAACTAAGTTGTTAGTA
The DNA here is from genome assembly GCA_006783055.1 of Trinorchestia longiramus. NCBI lineage: Eukaryota > Metazoa > Arthropoda > Malacostraca > Amphipoda > Talitridae > Trinorchestia > Trinorchestia longiramus. The sequence continues at coordinate 5,908 of VCRD01005700.1, forward strand.
ATTAAGCCGCTAGTAGCTAAAATGCTAGTAACTAAGCTGCTAGTAATTAACCCTTAACGCATTTTCGTGCTCTTGCTTATTTTGATTATAAAAAGATTTCCATTACTATCTGTAGAGTAAAAAGGTGTAGCTGCTTTGCACATTCAAATATTATTATCCAGTACACACGTCTCTTATAAATTGAGTGTATGAAAACCATATCGTTTCCACATTAGATAAAAAAATCAAACATGTCTAACAGTTCATAATTTTTAAACTTTATGAAACGTGATGAACGCTTGAAAGAAGTTTGCTGAATGCAAAAGTCTGTGAAAACGTCTACTGAATGCCAACAAAAATATAAACTGGAAATAAGTTTCTTGCAATGGCCTGGAAAGAAAGAATGCACATAACGTCGCCTTTCCACTCATTTACTAATTTATTGTGTTTTACTAACCGGTATGTTAAAAACGATGAATTACTGCAGGTGTTGGTACATTAAAAACAACGAATTACTGTAGGTGTTGTTATGGTAAAAACAACGAATTACCACAGGTGTTGTTATGCTAAAAAACACGAATTACTGCAGGTGTTGTTATACTAAAAAACACGAAACTACAGGTGTTGTTATGTTAAAAAACATGAATTTCTACAGGTGTTGTTATGCTAAAAATCACAAATTACTACAGGCGTTGTTATAATGAAAAACACGAAACTACAGGTTTTGTTATGCTAAAAAACACGAATTATTGCCAGTGTTGTTATACTAAAAAATACGAATTACTGCAGGTGTTGCTATACTAAAAAATACAAATTACTGCAGGTATTTTTATACTAAAAAACACGAATTACTTCAGGTGTTGTTATACTAAAAAATATGAATTACTGTAGGATTTTGTGTTTCATCAACAACGAAGTTTTGGAGCTGTTTTGAATCGAGTTAGGCCACAAGCATTTATGCATCACGCACTGACCGTACAACTGAGCAACAAGGGACGACTGTGTGTGTGAGGCAGTGAGCACAACCATCAACCTTCACGGCAGACAGAAATGACTAAGAGAACAAATTATCCATGAAGAGTCTCTTGTCTCTAGTGAGCAACAGTTCTCACTGCTCACGCTCTATTTTCTGACTTTAGATTTGCTTTAGGACATTTTTCTGTGACTATTAGGTGACTTTTTCATGACGATGCAAGTCGTTTGGAGTTTGTACAGCGGTATGCAAACGGACCTCGTGAGAAACATGGGTTAAGAGACTAATATTCCTGCTAAGCGTCAATTTTCAGTCCAAAAACTTTCTCTATGATAGGGTGAGCTTGTGTTCGTTATCACTTATAATGTACAGCACAGATTTTCAGAAACCCGATATGCAATGTCATACGTGGGTATACCAAAATCTTCTCTTTGGTCTAAAACAGTTGGTGCATAGTATTTTTGAAACGGAAAAAGTCTCAAAATTTAACTCAAGCATTATAGGATCAGCGTTATACACTAAACATCCAAAAAGTGTGAGAAAAATAAGTATTGAACTAATTTTTGAGAATGTTTTCGAAAACAATAATGCAAGAATATTTTACCGACTGTGCACCATCTGTTTTCGATCAGAAAATGTGTCAATTCAGTGGTGCATGGAACGAAGAGTGCCAGTGAATTTCTGACATCAGTTGGTCATACTCATGTAGTGAACCGCATGGCTCCACTACAAACGAGTACCGCGACGAGGCTAGCTTCTATCGACTAATAAGCAAACAGGACAGAAGAAGGGAATCCAGCGGTGAGGCTAGGACCCGTTGCAACCAGAAGCATGACATTAACCAATGAGCGGTCACGCTCAGGCAGCAGATCCCAGCTAACCGCCCTATATAACGAGGCTGCAACGCTTTGCGTCACGGACTCTCTTCCAAGCACTTCCAGAGTCAACATATCCACCAACAAGTTTCCTTACCTTAACAACTCAATTTGCAGCCAACAGCATAGTATAGGAAGCAGAAACCAGCCATCATGTCTGCGGACAGGATGGAGCTCAAACAACCCACGAACTAACAAGAAGTGCACGCGCTGCAACTCGCCACGCGTTCCAACTCTACACGTCCCGGGCTCTGCCGGTAAGATGCCAGTACGCGACGTCGAGATGTACGTAAGAAAGAACTAATATCATATTTAAATGTCTATGTACAAATTCTTGAATACATCCTGCCTTTAACTGTCTTTTCTCCTATTGGGTTCCTCGACGATCCTTTACTCCCTCAGGCGCTCACTCCGAGTAGGATAAAGATATTCAATAACTGCTCCGAGTTAAGAGATATCTGAGTGTTGGGATTGAAGAGTGATATTAGAGAGATCACTATACTCAACTGAAGCCTAACTTTGCTTCTTCATAATTTTTTTGTCTTTTTTCTGGGAGTTATTTTTCAAACTGAAATACAAATGATAGACATTATCAATTTTCACACCGCATTTCTATTTTTTCACTCATATTCCAGTTTCCATTCGCTGAATTTTTCTTCTCTATCTGAATTTAATCCTTTTCATTCTTACCTAACATTCAAGTTTCCACCAGCCAATATTCACATCTTTTCCACTTTATGTCAATTTACACACATAAAACAATCTGGTTTCGACAAATGCTACATTTACATCTCACAGCTCAAGAAATGACAATTGAGTTATTCTATTGAAGACTTCAATTGAAGATAAAAAAGCAAGAGCGTGACAGTTTTCTGCCATCTTCATAAAATAGGTTCCTAGAGTCCGTCCAGGATTTCTGTCGGAAGCTGGCTGCTCTTTGCAATATCTGAAAATCTGTCACGGGGGGGACGGGGGCACGGAACTAGGGGGCAGTGAATAGGGAGAGGAAATTGGGGGAGGGGGTGGAGATCAATCGAGGATGGCTAGAAGGAATTGTAGGATATCTGCAATTCGTTTCTTTTATACTCCTCTCCACAAAGGAATTCGAGCCGTTTAGCGTATTTTATGTAACTCGAGAGAACGAGTTTTACGGGTTCGGGTAGACTAGATACGACGTACGAGGACGGTGTGAAATTGTCGTACTCTGCTTCTTATTCAAGAAAATAAGTATATTTTAGACAACTGAAGAACTGTTATGCGAAAAACTGGGCGCTCCGCGAGAATTGAAGTTTATTTAATGTGCGATTGAAATAATCTCATCTAATACTACGAATGACCCTCGTGTGTTTATATATTTATTTCTATATTTATTTATATGTTACGTGTCACGCTCTTAAGAATAGATAAGAAGAAATTAACACTGGCGGTCTTGGTTTTAGTTCACTGGTAAAATAATACACTCATTTGCGCTGTACAAGTCCACTATAATAAGTCACTTTCAAAAAAATTAGAGAGATCCAGAGCCTTATATACTCGAGTCTGTATCGTGGATAGGGAGCTCTGCGGGGTATTGCATATTACAATATACATACACAAGCTCGCAGTTGCTTTCTGTAATGCTGAATTTCTGTATCTAGGATATGACACGAATAGCTATAACTACTTCTATTGTGGCTCAAAAGTACTGTATTCTAAGTGTTTATTACTGTCACAAGAAAAATAAGTTACCTTTAAAGAAAGCTTAAGCATGGAAACTCCACTGTAATTTTATTTAATATCTTTCCATGGGTAGACTAGTTATATAACTAGTGTACCCAGCCGTCAAAAATGACAGCAGAGATTTTGTGATAATACCCGTGTCATCAAAAATGATGGCAAATACTGTTGGAAAGATATTAAATAAAATTACATATAAGAACGCAATGTAATGTATTTAGTTGTATATATATTTACAGAGGATAAACGTTTTAATTGAGTATTTCTTTAATGACAACATTCCTAGTGAAAACTAAAACAGTTTTCTACTGTTGCAATTGATTCTGCAATTCGTGTCATATTCGGGTACAATGTACCCGAATCATAGGGCAATACCCCGCCGAACTCGGTATCCACGATACGGACTCGGGTATATAAGGCTCGGGATCTCTCTAACTTTTTTGAAAGTGACGCAAACATATAAATAAATAAATAAATAAAAATATAAATTAATATGTATATAAATAAACAAACATATAAACACGCGACAGTCATTCTTAGTATTAGATTAGATACAGTTTCTTGCTTGCTTGTTTGGTCCGTCTTTCTGTGACGCTCTTAAGGATTTTGATAGGAGAAAATTCGGTAAGGTATATATGTATTGCAAGCATTGTATTGTGGATACCAAAGGCACATCCTTCAATGTGGAAACTTCTTCACAAGGCCCGCATCCACTGGCAAATCAAAAGAAAAAATCCGTAAAAAAACCGTGAATTTTTTCACGTGTGGGTCTACTAGTGTAACGAAATAGCAAGCAGCATAGGAATCTTTAGAAAAATTGTTCTTAGTTCATATATTTTATAGTCAGTTGTATTGATTAGGGGCTGACTAGCTAGAATTAGAGTATATAAATTATTTAAAGCTGGCATGAAATTTGCAATGTTGGCTTTTATAAAGACTAGATTGTTTCAGTGGAAACTCCACGGTTTAGATTTGGCTAATTTGGAATTATCGTAAAAACGAATGTATTAAAGATCCACGACGAATTATTGTGTTTCAAATGAATATATAGAGAACTTCCATTCTGTACCTTATCTACCGAAAAACATGGCAAGATACTACCCGTTGGAATTCCACGGCTTAAAAGTGTTAACATTAAGGATCTATGAAATAAAATACAATTCTAAGTTTTACATACAGATCAATTAAATATACATATGACATTCGACTAATTTAAATAATTATAAAGACGAATGTACTTAAGATTTACACAACTTCTATTCTGCATCTTATTTACCGATAGTCTCCAAGTAATGGGACGGATACAGATAGAGAGAGATGGAGATACACCGTACATTATAGAAATAGACTGTTATTGTTATTAAATAGCTGGTCCTGAATAGAGGTTGTTTCAGTTGGCACACACATGGTTTTCAGTTATAACTAGTTCAATGTCCGTTAATAATTTGTTCTCAAAAGAATCAGTTTTGGGCTTGGGAAGAGAATCAGTTTTCTATCGGGCGAACAACGTCTTTCTTGCTGTCGAAGTCTTGCTGCTTCTCTCTTACGGTTGGACATGTTTCTGTCCATGTTGGCCTTTTTTGTCGGAATTTTATTCTGAAATATCCTCTATTATCTCTTTGTAGGTTTTCAAGAAAATCACAATTCCGAAATAGAGCCTCAATTTCCAAAATCTTTGGCCTTATACCAAGTGGTAGGCAGGTTACTGGTCAAACTAATATAAAACATTTCTTTTCACATTATCAATTAAAAATATCAAAGCATCATGATGAATTTCAACAGAAAAAGGTCGAAAGAAAATTTCTATTTGTAAAAATAAACCGATTGTGTATTCTGGATACCATAATGCAAGTGAAAGAGCATTGAATTGCCACAGAAAAATAATGCAATAGAATGATTTCTTGTATTTCTTAAGTTTTATTCTTGTTGCTATCAAAGCTATCGATTAAAAGAGTGTGACACACGGACAGACAGACGCGGCTCTTATTATAGTATAGATAGATGGGTCCAAATATCGTACACGAGCGCGTTTAATTTTTTACCGTACAACTGAAAGTTTTGTGATCTTCATGAGTCTCTTCAACTGAAACTGAGTACACAAGAGTACAAACTCCTGAAACTGAGTACACAAGAGTACAAACTCCTGAAACTGAGTTCAAGAACTTCGTATTTTCTATGTTTCATAAATTTCTCAACTCATCCAAAAGTTTGAAAAAACTGAAAAAATCAAAATAGAAGCTTCTGAATGAAGTAAAAATAAATATGTTAACAAGAACGAGCCGTTTGGTTTATTCTTGGGTTGCTACTTAGAGCCCATGCTGTCTAAAGTAAAGCCATCAATCATGCACATGCATCTCCATCACGCATGCCATTTCAGTGACAAATACGCACTTCATTCACCATATGTCACGTAAAGTACGTGACAGACATAGCGCCAGTTGTAGAAGAAGAAACACTGAACAAATTAAGAAAAAAGCTGTAATGTTATGCAAAACAAAAACATAATTACACAGAACTGCAATCTGTGTACACACACGTACACACATATAGATCTATTTATTGTATACATAAACAGATTGAAACATACAGTATGTATGTAAATATGTTATTTGTTTGTACATGGAATTTATATGTAATATGAAAAAAATACACAATATATGTTGTACAATAATGCACTAAAGTAATGAATAGAATTTAAAAATCATTTCTCCATCTGTAAACAACAGTTGGAGTAAACAGACGTGAATCATATTGTATCTGTCCAGGAGATGAGGCACAGCTTTAAAAATTCTGCTTCTAATTCAAATGTACTCATTTAAAGACACAAACGCCTTGATTAAAAAATCTGATGTCCCTTTTATTATTGACTGGTGACGAGTGACATGAGCTTTTACAACGCTGTAATCTGTGTTTAAAAACTGTTAACTTTCCAACAATGTTTGTTTCAATGTAAATCCATTTTTTCTTGCGGGGATAGTGCAGCAAGTTATAATGGCAACTTTATTAACTAATTTCAGTTTCAAATTTCTGCGTATAATTTTTTAAAAGGCTTTTCCCGGCAGAGCAATTGTTCCATTGTCCTCTTACTAGTCACCTGAGCTTCACGCTCAGCGAATACCATTAATGACTTTATTCGTCAGTCTAATTTTTATTCGTATTTTTTAAGAATGATATATTCTATTCAACGAGTTATTATTTTCCAGTAATTTTTTCTTTGCTTTATTTTTGGGACTTGAAATCGTCGGAGAATTTTTTTACAGACTGGTTATTTTTTCCAAAAAATTTTTATAGAGAAATTTCACTTCAATCAATACAAGTAATTTATGTAAAAATTATCTATTCCAGATCTTTCATTTTATTCAATACTGGTAGTGAACTTGTATCAAAGTGAACCAGTCATTTTTTTTCAATCACATTATTATTTAGCTACAATTATCTATTAGAAGGTATTTATGTTTATACTGCTTATTTATTTTAGAGCCGAATTAGTTCACTACTCACTATTCTCAATTACGGACAACTCTGGACACTTACCTTTGAAGTGACTTGTCAATTTGAATACAATTTTGTTAAACCTTTTTTTTGTAACGACCCTCTCTTCCCTCATGCTAAGTCCTTACAAAGCTGTGATATTATCTAACACAAGAAACTCTAATCTATTTTAACTCAATACTCACGCAGTTTTTCCCTCTTAGCTTTCGTGTGCCCGGAATTACGAATACAATTTCATTCAAAGCTGACTTAAATCTACGGAAAAAAACTATTTATTTCTCGCAAGATATCAGTTTACTCAGACCCACCTCATCAGAATGCATTCAAGCCTTCAAGGTATTGAACATCAATAAAGTTAGACGAACTCTCTTCTTTTAGTGAGAGCTTTGTAGAACACTTCAGGTTAGGTTTGTACAGATAAATCGAAGCAGCCTTGACAGTAACGATGATTGAATGGTTTCTTCTAGCGTTCGAAACACTGGATGTCAGTCAACTCGTTTTCATGAAGAATAAAATTATACAGGAGCATAACAGTACAGAAGTACAGTAGAAAACATCCATTTGGTGGTACTGTGATTAGATGAGTGCATCTTACTGAGGGTGGTAGCTCGTATAGGGCTCTAGTCAGCTGATATGAACTAAAGTTTCTTCACAGTTTCTGGTTCCAAAACAAGATCACGTCTAACTCAATAACGTAACCTTTTACATGTAAATGAATGCAAGAGATCTGAAAATCTACGTCTCGGATGTATACTGGTACATTTTTCTTACATTACGGCAGAGGTATGAGAAACATAGGATGACTTTAGGTTTGATCAAAACATATTTTTCTGAACTACTGTTACGCTAAGAATCTAAGAATAAAATAACTACCTGTAGATTTTCATAGGTCAAATTTAAACTTTCGCTGGTACAGTGGTATGTAAGAGGGTGCTTAAATATAAGTTAAATAAGGCTGAAATATAAGTGCCTAAGTTTTTCCATCTGAAATGTTGCATGCGATAGAACTTTTACAATTTGAGTGAATTAATTCATTTTAAATCAGTGATGGTAATGAGGATTACTGCTCCAAGAAGCTGGGTTTGTGATGATGAAGCAAATCACTTTAAGAACACACGCCACTAGAATTATATTGTGATCTATTAAAAATATGACTAAGATTCTTTGTTTTGTGCAATTGTAATGTTTGAAAATTTAGTACAAGGTGAAAAAAATTGCTGAAATGAGCTGGTCAGAGTTTATTATATTTTAAGATTGAAAATCTAATGTATGAAAATTTGAATTAATTAGTGTATTATTCTGATCCATTTCAATTTAGTGCTATTCATTTCCTGTTGACTTAGTGTCTATTTCACTTATGAAAACGGTTTATAACTCTTATGCAAAATGCAGGATCCCTTGTTCCTATACGACGAAGAAGAATCATTTGTTTTTATTAAACAAAATAATCGAAACTTTCGGGTTGAATGTTGCGGAACAAGTTAATGAAATATTAGGAGTATTCTCCGTAGACTCAAGTAAACATTATACACTCCCATGAGTACTACAGGTAGCAAAATGATCTGACGTATAAATTGGTTTAATAAAGTACATTAGGTATAAAAAAACTCTACGTACAATGCTAATTTACTTTGCAATTCACTTTTAATTTGGAATTTATGGTGTAAAAATAGCAGCACACATATTGTTCTTTACTTGGTTCTCTTCCGTTGAATGTGCACATGTGTTACATTGTTTCACAGCACACTGTTATGGAACAGCACACCTTATCACGAAACATATTTCTTCTTCTAAAAAATAGAAACGAAACACTCTTTTATGTAAGTCTCGTTAGCTTCATGTGTATTAATTTAACAATGTTTATAGAAGCATATATTTTATTCATTTTTTAACGCACTGCACATACGTTCATAAATGTTCTTTCGACGTGATGGTCTCCGGTTTTTAACAACGATATCCTTCAAAAATATCATGAATACAAATAGAGAATTTAACGAAAGCCTTTCGTTCTGAAATACACTCTGACCTATGACGTTCGCCACGCCACTATTCTAATCAGTATTCTGTTACCATATCACAGCTGTTCATATCGTAGTTTACGACTGTGTATTCTCAAGACCCATCTCATTTCTTTACTTGATAAAGAGTCTGTGAGGGACTTCGGATATCCTAATACAAGCTCACCGAGAAGTAATGGCAGAATAGACCTGGCTGGATATTGCCTGCTTGTACGGTGGAAGCATGGAAATCTCGCGTAATGGCACGGGAGTTTGTGAAACATGGAACCGAATTACCGCAGACTGTTTACCATTTAGCAAACGTAAGCTCATTGTTGCTCTGGGCCTTCCACTCGCCGGGGATTGACCATTTCAAGCGAGACTAGGAGCATGTATGCCACCGTGGAGTGTGCGTTGCGAGATTCAAATTAAATTTGCAGATGGGTTTCATAAAGGGAAAGGTGCCGTTGACGTCGCTCGAGAATATACATTACTACAAGGTTTTTAATTATAAATCGTGAGCTTTTCTGAGCACCAGAATACGGAATAAAAATTTGACCATTTGTGAATTTATTGGCGGTTAAGATAGACAAATAGAATAGTATTGATAAGATTTCATTCTATTCTATTTGTCTTCTCTATTAATAAGACAAGATAGACAAATACACCAGTAAAGATTCTATTGATATGAAAGATATGTTAATAAAAAAATTCAAATTTTATTTGAAATAAGATAGATTTCAATACCATTGGTAAGACTACAGTGAGAAGGTAATAAATATAAGTACAGCTTTTAAAATTATTTTGAAGAGGAAAAGATGAGTAAATAAAGTAGTTATTATTCTAACAAGATTGAAATCTTCTAGGAGATAGAATTGAGAGGTAGTAAAGGGTTAGGTAATTATGAAATAAAGTCTAGCCGTGGTCATTAGAGGCAAATTATTTCAACTAAAGCAAGCATCTTAGAATGCCACATCAATCAAAAGTGAATCAGTTATTATTGGTGTATAACTCATTAGTTCACTAACTTAAATCAGTCGTCGTGAAAATTTTATGCTTAGAGTCAACATGAAAACAGTTCAAGCGAATAACTTGAAATTAAAATGAATTAATCATAATAATAGTTTAGAAAATAAAAATTAATGAACTTCAATACACTTGTTGTAATGGGGCAATAATTTTGTTTTATTCATGATTTTATAAATATTGATTATTGACTCTGCCACTAAGTGCAGAAACTTAACCTGTGAAATGGAAAAAATAATTCAAAAAAAAAATGATCAGATAACAAGTTTCGAAGCCCTGGTGCATGAATTTCTCACTTTTTTCAATACGTAACACAAAGCAGTAAATAATTTAACGTAGCTGGAAGTTTTCTCCCATCTTAACAAAATATTTTAATAAAATCGTATTAATTTCATTAACGTTTTTAAAAATAATTTTATTGCAAAACTTATACATGTAGTAGGATCATGCTTGATTGCGACAGAAAACATTTAAGATGATCTAAAAAAGTTTAGCTTTTAAAGAGATTTGTACTTTTGAGATATAAGTTTACCTCCAAATAAAATTTGAACATACAAAAAAATTAACATTTAAAAACTTTTTATGACTAAAAAGAGGTTTTAGCCTTTAAAAATATCTCTGAGGATTTTAAAACGTACTCGATGAATTAATAAATAACCTATAATATCAGAAAGGAACAGAAATAAAAGCATGGCTTCCACAAATACAGAAAAATGGTCGACGAACATGTGTGTACTCTTATTAATTTCTGTAACGAAACTATTTGTTACTTTGGAGAATTTATGTATTCATTTTCTGTCCGAAACAATATATTTAATATGAACCCAAAAAAGAAAATTCACTTTTTACCTGTTCAGCCTCGTTCTTAGTTTTTCTTAAAGTACACCCAGTGGTGGATTAATATGTTCATAGTTTTTGGTGAAAATTTATTCTTAACACATTTATTTTATTTCTTACATTTCTTACACCGAACGCCGATGTGATGGAGAATGACTGCAGGAGAGGTAGATAATAATTACAAAGTAGAATGTGGGACCCATACACAAGTTTGATTAAATAAGGAAAATTGGAGTGCATACTTACATATGTAAAGGAAAATAGAGAATACATTTCTTTGCAGGAACCTTGTGTTCAACACGAAACTTATTTAATACATCTACTATTGTTTATGTTATACTTAATGGAATGAATGGGCTAATTGACAGAAAATATGTATATTTTTTAATGTTCTTCAGTCTTTCATGCACAAAGTCTAGAAATGCACTCGAAGACATGATACAAATTACAAAGTGTTTCAAGTAATCCGAAATGAAAAGTAACATTTTTATTAATTTTTTCATACATGTAAAATCTTTCCTTGGAAGTGGCATCAAACTTTAATTCCACACATTTGGTGTGACTATACTGGAGGTACGTAGCAATTTTTTTCTGATATTAGAGTTATGAAGTTTGATATACATGAGGGGAACGAGTGGTCAATGTGGCATAGTTGACAGTTGTGCTTACATGTCAGAGTTACAGTAGCACTAACAACTCTGCTAGTATTTATACCAACTCTTAAATAGAGGATGAAAGATATAGAGCATGTAACGAAAATTTGAGAAAGTTTGGAGCATGCGATATGAAGAGAGAGAGAGAGAGGGAGAGAGAGAGGGAGATAAAGAGAGGGAGAGAGAGAAAGAGTAGATGCTCGTCCCTCAGTTGCGTGGCGGTGTCCGGACAAGAAGGTGTTCTAGTTTTGCTGTCCGCTTCACTGGAAAGGCAGGAGTGAAACTTTGGATTTGCGAAGAAAATGATAATTTTTCACGGAAATGAAATTATTAAAGAAAAATATTGTTTATGATAGAGTGTTTCGAATAAAGCGACTATTGAGTTAATGACACATTCCCACACATTGGGTATGTGGCTTTTGAATTGTGATGCAATTTCACGCTATGCGCAGTGTGTGTTGTGTACACATAATTTTGTTCTTATGAAATTGTTTCCTATAGTTACTTGGGGTAATTTTTTCATGGGTGCTGTGCTAACTCTTTTATGAGACTCCCAGAATTTTTACAACTTTTAGACATTTAGCCCGATTTTAAATAAATTTTGAGACCAGTAATTTTTCCGATAAAAAACTCGTATTAGCTTCTGAAAAACTACGCTAAATAGAGAATTAAGCCTTTATATTACTAGCTTTTAATTGAGACTCCAGTCATTAAAACGCTGATCAAGTTCATTTTTCATTATTATCACATAGAAGCTGGTAAAAGAAACAGTTTCACCTCACAATATCCTACGTAAGATTCATTGCATAAAGGGAATCACCTGCCTATGAAACTGCAGCGTCATTAACATATATTAAAAAACTCTGCCTTTCAAACAGTCGAGAAATCATTAATTTTTACGGTTCACTGTAGTAAAAATTCTCTAACTTGGCCATCAAATTCCTTCAGTTAAATCATATAGTTTTTGATAATCTACTGCATGCTTGATACAATCACGCTGTTACATGAATTTTTGTTAACTTGGTCTTTGACTTATGGATCCCGTCACCAAACAGAAGAAAAAAGACATCATATAAATTGTTTCAATATACTAAAAATGATTTATTTATTAAATAATAGGCACACTCATAGAAAAATAATGTTACATTTTTCTGATTGTATCTTTCTTGTTGTTGAGTTGAGCTTCTTGTTTGCCTTCTCTTTCTTTCATTCGTCAGTCGACGTCGCATTTTTGGAGTTTCCGTATTGAACGAAAAGAAGAAAATCAACCAAAAAAATCATATTTTATTACAGTAATTATGTGCCTTTAGAATCCTCAATATAATGCTTACAATACATGTACTGATAATATAAAAAATGTATTGTTCTAATGAAATTGTTTTTGATGCTCAAATATCTGTAAGACGATTAAATACTGAGAATCTTAAATTTCAAATGGGTGAGTTTTTTCTTATTCTTCCCATTAAGATTGTCACTAAGATTGTCACATTGAGTGCCATGTGTCGATTAGGTGCATAAAATACTTCAGTTCATGTATTAATGGACTCTGACCCCGTCACGCGGCTATCGTACTGCAAGAAATTTTACATCGGTGATTATCAGAAATGGAGCAATTTTCACGGAAATTGTTAATGAAATCTTCAGTTTCAAATATATTTTGGCTTGGAAGTAATTGAAGGAAAGAAACTTGAAACATTTCAAAGAAATTTTCTGTTTTAAATGAATTTTCAGCATGGAAGGAATTTTAGTATTTTCATAATAAAAATCCCGGAATTCTGGATTTGTCATGCGTTATTGTACCTCATCGATGCAATCATTGCCATGAGTTTAATGCAGCTGCAGTTACCTGGGATCTATAGAATTCTATGATTTATAGAATTTCACAGCTCAATAAAGATTGCGTGCAAGAACAACTGAATTAATTCAGTCATTTCCTCTGACCAACACAAGTTCTTTAAAGATATTTTGCAGTTCCTTCAGTGCTTCCTTGTCTAATTGTCAGTTAGCGAAGGCAACTCTTAGTTAAAACTAAATTCAGGGCCTAATTTATGTAGTTAACACTAAATACAGGGCCTGATTTATGTAGTTAACACTAAATACAGGGCCTGATTTATGTAGTTAACACTAAATACAGGGCCTGGTTTATGTAGTTAACACTAAATACAGGGCCTGATTTATGTAGTTAACACTAAATACAGGGCCTGATTTATGTAGTTAACACTAAATACAGGGCCTGATTTATGTAGTGAACACTAAATACAGGGCCTAATTTATGTAATTGACACTAAATACAGGGCCTGGTTTATGTAGTGAACACTAAATACAGGGCCTGATTTATGTAATTGACACTAAATTCAGGGCTTAATTTATGAAGTTGAAACTAAAATATATTCTAAATAACATGTAACTTTAATGTAGCGTGTGCAGCATTGAACATTAATCATCGTAGCACAAGAACATCCAGGATTGGAAAAATAAGAAAAAAGAAATCAGAAATGAATTTCGTCAAGTGGAAAGGAATGAAATGCAGAAATAAAATCAGACATGAGCTAACAAGGTACAAATCAGACATGAGCTAACAAGGCACAAATCAGACATGAGCTAACAGACGGTACAAATCAGATATTGGTTAACAGAACGCACAAATCAGATATAGGTTAACAGAAGGTACAAATCAGATATAGGTTAACAGAAGGTACAAATCAGATATAGGTTAACAGAAGGTACAAATTTCCGTAAGAGACTTTTTCCTTCATTCTTCATGTTTTGTCCCAGTGTCTGAACATAATTTAAATTTCTTCTTGTAGGTTAGTCTTAGTCTTAGGCTCAGTATTAACCACAGTATTGGCCTCAATTTCAACCTCTGTCATTGACCCAGTAATGGGCATAGTGTATAACCACAGTATTAGCCTCAGTATTAGCCTTAGTATTACTTTCAGTATTAGCCTCAGTATTAGCCTCAGCATTAGTCTCAGTATTAGCCTCAGCATTAGTCTCAGTATTAGCCTCAGCATTAGTCTCAGTATTAGCCTCAGCATTAGTCTCAGTATTAGCTTTACTATTAGCTTCAGCATTAGCCTCAGTATTAGCCTCAGTATTAGCCACAGTATTAGCCTCAGTATTAGCCACAGTATTAGCCTCAGTATTAGCCGAAGCATTAGCCTCAGTATTAGCCTCAGCATTAGTCTCAGTATTAGCCTCAGCATTAGTCTCAGTATTAGCTTTACTATTAGCTTCAGCATTAGCCTCAGTATTAGCCTCAGTATTAGCCACAGTATTAGCCTCAGTATTGGCCACAGTATTAGCCTCAGTATTAGCCACAGCATTAGCTTCAGTATTAGCCTCAGCATTAGCCTCAGCGTTAGCCTCAGTATTAGCATCAGTATTAGTGTAAGTATTTATAACACTTGGAGTAAAGCACAGGACCTGAATAAGTATTGCATAAGAGGTTGAGTGCCAGAAATGTGCCTCATCTTCTTATGCCCCTCATAGCATGGGCTCGAAATTTCTTTCTTCTTAATAATTAAAATAAAACAAGTGAATGCATGAGTAAAAATGAATAGATATGTAGATATAAAACACTTAAAACAAACTAAATCATTGGAGAAAAATGAATAAAACATCTAAAAGCAAACTAAATAATTTCGAAAAATGTATAAAAAACCTTAAAGATCGAACAGAATAGAATATGGCGACAGGAACGATCTGGTTCAATCACGTACATGCACCTCACTTATACATGGACATTTCAATCACGTGCGTGCACCTTAATCGCTTCCTAATATTTCAGTTATGCAAACACCGCAAACATACATACACAGGCCCAGAGTTAAGAACGATATAGAATTAGTACATTACATAATTTGAGGTTCATTTTCCAAAATTTATCGGGACAATTTATTAACGTGTTCGCATTGTCAGCAGAAACAATATTTTCGGGAAGCTGGTTCCAAGTTTTAATAATTTTGACCCAAAAAATCTACAAACCACAAATCAATAATAAGCATCATAGTTCAGCCGCTGAGCATGTATTGAGTAGGAATAAAATGCAAACGTGAAAAATGTTGTAACATTCATGAATAAATAGCAAAAGAATCAAATGCATCAAACTACACAGGTATCTCTGACCTATGGAAAGAATACCCAATAAAATTTATAGAATTAGAGTCATTTTTTCTTGTTTACAATCCTAACCTGACTGATATTTACAGCTATACAAAATTCTGAGACATTGACCGAAAACCTAGAAAAATTTCGCAAGGGATAACCCTTTGCATTTTAAAAAAATTCGATAAAATTTAAAAGTAAGTATTTTCCTCACAGTTGAGTTTTTAAGCATGAATGCAGCACGAATATGTTGAAACACAAAAAACACTGGAGAATCGCAGAATAATTGCTAAAAATCCAGAGCATCACACCAGAAAAAAGGTAGATGGAAATTATAATTTTTAGATACGTTAGCAGAACAATTTACTCGAACAGAGCAATTTTTCGTTGCTTATAATCGTAGCATGAACTGCATACCAAGTTGCACGACATTCTGAGCCATTGACCGAAATACTCGAAAAATTTCGTAAGGGGGCAACCCGTTGCATTTAAAAAAAAATAGAATTTTTTTTAAATCAATAACTTTGCTTATAGTTGGTTGTTTAAGCATGCATGGAGCACGAATATGTTGAAAACGCTCACTATGTCAATAAGTGACGCTCAAATTTTTTAGCATCATTTCATGGTTTCAACTTCACTTAAAAGTGACTTGTTCATTGAAACATTGACAAAAAATTATACAATAAACATCAGTGCTTCCGAAATCCTTCTCTTTTGTCCCTCTGAAAGCAGTTGAATTTATTTTAGATGTAACTCAAGTGAATCTGAGTCCAGAAGTTTTAAAATCCTGAGTTCATCGTAGCTTTGCCCTCAAAACTTTCCGAATTTACTCAAGAATCTTCATTAAAAAGTTTTTTCTGCTAAGTTGTTTCGCGTGCACAACGTCTGCAACTTTAATTGAAAGTGTCCACACAGAGAATCACTTATTTATTAGAGAGAGAATCACTCCTCTTGAGTGAGAATATTTCAATAACATTTTTAATTACTAAACTATTTACATGTTCAATTCCTCACTGCAGGTTGTACATTAGAGTAATGGATTTCCATAATTAATTATCACGCTTGAGGATGGTGTGTGTGTTTTTTTTAGAGATTTTCACTTCCATAGAAACAAGGAGTTTTCAGTTCACTCTTTTTTTCCAATGCCTCTAATGTGGGTGCAATTTCTTCAAATGTGAGGGGGATGAAAGCCCAATGTGCGTGTATTGTGTTCCAGTGTGAGACCAATATGAGTTTAATGTGAGTGTAATGTGAGTGCAATGTGAGTTTAATGTGAGTGTAATGTGAGTGTAATGTGAGTGTAATGTGAGTGTAATGGGAGTGTAATGTAAGTGTAATGTGAGTGTAATGTGAGTGTAATGTGAGTGTAATATGGACCTGAGTTTAAAAATAGCCTCTACCTGTGCCGCTCGACGACTATCTCGCTTATAAAAAAAAACTTCCCCTCAGCTACTACAAAATTCCTTAACTCGTTCACACCGACCCTAACATGTGAGTTCTTTCATTCACTGAGTCAAGGTGGTATTAAGAAATATAAATGGATAAAGAGAAGGCAAAGAAGAAGCTTATTTAAACAAAAACAACAATATGATGCAACGAATTTATTAAAAATGACGTGAAATTTGTTAAATACGGGACTACTAATAATAATGATGACAATAATGATAAAAATAAAACCAATAAAAATAATGTTCGTTGTTCGTTGGCTATATGGAATGGTCTAATTTTACTACTGACTGCAGAAACATAAGAAACCCTTTCATTGAAAAGTTGCAGCTTCTATTTGAAAATGTAAATTTTTAATATTATCATACATGAGTTTTTCGGATCTTTCAACTTCACATTTCGTCATAATGGAGTCTGAATTTTATAATTAAAATACGCTATGTCAACTTCAATCTACGTTCCTGTAATTTTCCTTCAACTGAAAACAGAGACCATATTCGAATTGAATTGCAAGGATGGACATGAACTCATTATGTTGCAATGAACTGAAGACCTCGACGGCGATCTTGAAATGAAACTGAACGATTTGGCTTCCTAATTTCCGAGTTTCACGTTCCCAAATTGAGAATTTTCAGAACGAGTCTACAGCGCAGGTCTACAGCTTTCTCATTATGCAGATGTGAGGCAGACGTTCAAACAAGTTAGGTTCAGTAATGTGTCTAGTTGCGTCCACAGCGACTCGAACTCAATCCTCAGTCAGGACTCGTCGACAAGCCAGATGATTAAGACATACGTGATCTGTGGTCGTAGAAATGAATCTGGGGATGCTAATGGTATTGTTTTGTTTAATGATTGTGACTAATATTAATTGCACGAATATAAAAATTGCCTATGGGGAAGCTGCTATTGTGTAAACCGCTAAAACAAGCAGCATACTCAAAAATAGAATTTACATTCTGGCTTTACGTATATGCAAATAAAACACCCCTCCAGGCTTATGTATATTTAATCTGCTCTCTTTTATTTTAGCAACAATATCTGCATTTTGTCTATTTTTCTTACTAAAAAAGTATTTTACAACAATCTTCTAGTTTGTGCACAACCTTGGTTGACAAGCTTTCGCGAAAAAAATTATGCCCCCACATACATGCATAATCTTTACAATACACACATTATGTTTATTTATCTTGCTTCAATGCATCATGTTCATATTCAATTTTGTTGGAGACATTTTAGAAGAGGGTCTTGCAAATACCCCTTTTACGTCGTGTCAATTAAATCGCACATTGCACTCAGTAATTCACGACAAATCACCACATTTAAATTACACATTACACTGAGTATTGCACAATTAATCCTCCAATAGTACCTATACATTGCTATTGTATTTCGTCTCTACTTTCATAAGCTAAGTTTCCATATCATTTAGGGAAGTATCATAACATCGAAAGAAAAGATCAAAACTCCAGGGAGAAGATCATAATATCTAGGGAAGGATCATAATATCTTGCAGAGGATCATAACATCTAAGAGATCATAACATCAAAGGGAGTATCATAACATTTACTTAAGAATCATAACATCTAGTTAAGGATCACAACATTCAGCGAACGATCATAACATTTAAGGAATTATACTCATTATATCATATTCTAGACTCACTATGATGCTAGACTCATTATGCTGCTAGACTCATTATGCTGCTAGACTCATTATGCTGCTAGACTCATTATGCTGCTAGACTCATTATGCTGCTAGACTCATTATGCTGCTAGACTCACTATGATGCTAGACTCATTATGCTGCTAGACTCATTATGCTGCTAGACTCATTATGCTGCTAGACTCACTATGATGCTAGACTCATTATGCTGCTAGACTCATTATGCTGCTAAACTCATTATGCTGCAACATTAGATGCCGTGCCAGTAAATCTAATTCCGTGGCCTAAAGAATACTTACCATACAACAGTCTTCCTAAATTACTTTCTGTAGCAAGTATTGTGTGTTGATGACATCTGTACTTGAGTGTACCTCATCTTAATATGACAGAGTGGTTGTACTCCGTGAAGCAAGTCTCTATGTCCTCAGCTTGAATATTTGTCTGCAGAACCATCGCTGAGGGACTCTTGTTTGCAGAAAAGAAGCAGATTTTTGAAGAGTTGTTGTCTCTGTTCTTCAAGTTTTACAGCTGCGGGAACAAGCTCTTGAAGACTTTGCAACATTGCAATACTTGTTGTTTCCTTGCCTTCCTTGACGTGAGCGGAGAAATCGATTGCATTTTTTTGGATATTGATGACACTGTCGGGAGTTCTCTCATGCTGCCTAGGCAATGTATCTAAGTCCTCGTCATATATGTCTCTGTTCTTTTAATTCATTTTCCCATGCGTCATTTCATTCCATGGATTTATACTGTTTTAAATTGATCGCTAGCGGCGTTTGGATATGCCATCTGTACCCACACACATCTGCTGGAAAAAGGCTCCAAAATACTTAGCAAACTAGTGTACCCAGCCGTCAAAAATAAAGGTAGAGATTTTGTGATAATACCTGTGCCATCAAAAATGATGCCAAGTACTGTTGGAAAGATATTAAATAAAATTACAAATAAGAACGCAATGCAATATATTTAGTTTTATGTATATATACAAAGGACAAACGTTTCAATTGAGTATTTCTTTAATGACAACATTTCTAGTGAAAACTAAAACAGTTTTCTACTAGTGCAATTGACTGCAATTCGTGTCATATTCGGGTACAATGTACCCGAATCATAAGGTAATATCCCACCGAACTCGGTATCCACGATACGGACTCGGGTATATAAGGCTCTGGATCTCTATAATGTTTTTGAAAGTGACACGAAACATATTAATAAATAAATAAATAAATAAATATGCAAATAAATAAATATATAAACACACGACGGTCATCCTTAGTATTAGATTTTTTAGCCTAGTTAGGTATTGACAAGACAGATCTGACGTAATTCCCTGGGACGCAGTTGTTAATATTTGCATTTCTGGTCTTGTATCGTAGATACTCAAATACTTAAGCCCTGATAATTTTGCTCTGAGGTTAATCTGTCATACATATATATACTGACTTATCATACCTCTCCAAACTATCTATACCATATTATAGAAGTCACCGTATATATATATATATATATATATATATATATATATATATATATATATATATATATATATATATATATATATAGTCTCCTTTCTGATGAATTTGATAGGAGAAACGAATTTAATTTAAATCAAGCTATTACTAAGGAGCTGAAGTAAAGTATTTATTTCAAACTATGTATTGACTTCTCAATGGAAAGGTAAACAAGTATTGTAGACATTATTTTCGGATATCAAAGGCACATAATTACTATGAAATATTCCATTTTTTTGGTAACAGTTTTCTTCCTTTTCAATATGGAAACTCATACGGAAAGGCTGCATCGAATGGTAAATGAAAGAAAGACATACATTAATAAGTACCTAAATTTTTATTAGGTGCGTGTTACCAGACTTATATAATCATAAAATTTGCCTCATAGTTCTTCAGACTGTGAAATTATAACAAAGACTTCGGTCTGAATTGCAGAATTTTGTCGCAAATATTTCGTTTAAAGAACACCAACTCAGTAGCCACAAGTAAATGGTATATAGCTTAAGGCATGCAAAAAAATTAACTTGCAAAAGCCTAGAAAGAAAGCTGTTGCTGATTTTCGGCGTGTGAACATCGTTCATAATACCTGACGCCGTTTTTGCATAAATAATACAGGCTGTCCCAGAAAAAAATTATGCTTTTTTAAAAGACTATAGTTTGAATACTACTGGTGATAGGAGGCTGGGACTGATTTCATTTGAAAGTGCAAAATCTAATATTTTATTGTATATTCAGAACACATTATTACTTACCGTTATTACCCTATATATTGAAAAATAAGCCTTCACAATTTTTCCTGCATCAGCGATGTGGTCGCCAAAAGAACCTTCCTTCATCTTTTTGCACGTGATGACTTCATCGGTCGAGTTGTATGTCTTGCAATAACCAAAACTGCTTCATTAATGTCAATAATTTACTAATTATTTGTTTGATCTACTTTAGATTGTGAGTAGAATCTTGCTTTTTTTGTTAAAGTATTAAAAGAAAGTTTTCTTGAAAGAGATACACCGGTTGTAGCTACTCGAAACGTGTGAGTTTCGAAAGCCGTTATGAATAAATGTCAATAAATAATATTTTTAAAACTCATGTTGTTCTTGTTGGCTCATGTTATTATACTATATAACTAATAAATAATTATTATTTATGTTAATCAATAATTCGCCTCAAACACTCTGTGTTATTGGCTCTGTTTATAGGATTTAGATAACTGATTCCAGCGACGCTCATGGTTTTAGACTCATAAAGTCACTTGCATGTGTGGCCTATAAGTAGCTGCCATTTTTATAAAATTAGACATGTTGCCTGTAAATAATATTCTCTTTATCAAAGCTATCGCCTTGGAGTGTCATAAAATCTTCATTTGTTCAACAGAAAAAGTGCAATTCATATTATTTCTTCGACAAACAGAATCATGAAAAGTTCATGTTTAAAAAACTTCTTTACTTGAAAAATATACGGAAATTTCTTGAAAAAATTCTTTAATTTAACTAAAAAACATTCCATGACATTGAAATTCAAAATTCAACAAGAGTCATATTAGGTGGAGGTTCCAAATAACTTGAAATTTTGTGCCCGGAGATATGCAAACCGAAAGACTTCTGAAATGCAGCGTGGAAAAGTAAAAGCTCCTCCAGAGTCTGTGGAGAACCGCTAGATGGAACTTCTTATCAAAATGCAAGACTGGGATCTACGCGAAAGTCTACCCGCTGTTTTCGTCGCTTATTAACAGCCCTGGCAAACATGGTGCAAAATTTGACGCATTTGAAGGAATCAAAAACTAGTCGAGCTGTCAAAAGAAAATTGCAAGATTTGTTTAATGGAAAGTCGGCTTCGTGCTTTTCTTCAGTGACAGAAAATTTTCCGCTGTGTCTATAGTTCATTTATTAAAATATCAGTGTTGTCAATTAACCACTGCTAACATTTGAAGCTATAAGCCCTAATAATGATCATTAAAGCTCTACGGAAATGACTTTTAAGTATTGGATAGAAGAGAGAGATTGACAAGTCACACAAATTAGTTTGTAATTTAATTACGCCGATAATGAAGCCTATATTTTGATTCTTTATTATGTTGAAATTTAAAAGGTATTTTCAAAACCGTCCCGGTAATGGAAAGGTAAAAATGTAAATATTTATGGGGAAGCAAACTGAGCACAGTTTCTGATCGGGCATGAATATATTGATTTTTGTTCGACAAAAGAGTTTCTCTTGTTTCCCTAGCACAAAAAAAGATTTCCGATATCACTTTCTGCCGTCGGCATGAAAAAATTAGACCGAGTGCACCGTCAGCTTTCAGTCGGAGCGAAGTTTCATTATATATATCATGCCTCTGAAGGCAGGATGCAAAGAACAAAATACCAAACGTTAGGAAGAAAGCTTCCTTACAGGGACAAAACGCTCAGAAAAAAACCCCACTTTTTTCCGTCCTGGAACAGTGCTCTAAAAATCCGAAAATTGGTAAATAATCTGAGCAGAAATTGTGGTTCGCAAATGCTTTTGTTAAAGCGGAAACTGCGATGTAAAAAGAGTCTAATTTTAAGCAGAAAATATCATTATAGTGGGAATGTCAAAGATTTGAAAGCACATAATCCCTCAGACAAAATCATTCACTTTACTGACAGAAACTGTGATATACAAAATAATAATTACTTGTTAGACTACTTTACTTCTCTAAGTCACTCAAACAGCACACACGTCATAGAAAACATGCCTGAATGTACTGGTGAATGTGACGCTTTTTTTCGTTGTGAACCTGAGGAAGAATTTTGGGAACATCTTCAAAGCAGCCCCCCTGCAACATTCGATAACATCGGACCAACCTCAACATTTGGGTCGGCATTTCCCGACATCGGACCAACTTCAGGAAGCAAAAGATCGAACAAACGTCATAAAATATTTTTTCCTCTGAGCATGTCCACAATAATATTGTTATTTTTTATGGTATCATCAATAGTTCAAATTACGGGTGCTGGCAAAGCTGAGGTTAAAGAACCTAGCGAATTCAAAGATGGAAAAGAGGAGAAGGAGAAGGAAATGGGAAAAACAATCAAGATTCCTGGAGATGTGATCTTCGGAGGTCTCTTCCCCATGCACGAGAGAGGGGACGAAGGGGAGTCTTGTGGGCAAATAAAAGAGGAGAAGGGAATCCAGAGGATGGAAGCCATGTTGTACGCTCTGGATCTCATCAACGCAGATCCAGATCTGCTACCGAACATCACGCTCGGTGCTCTCATACTTGACACGTGTTCCTCTGACACCTACGCCCTCGAACAGTCCGTTGAATTCTTCAGGTCTTCGCTGAGTACGGTGAGTGTTGTGGACTGAG
>VCRD01005700.1:41761-66606 GCA_006783055.1 Trinorchestia longiramus
ATATATTCACAGCAGTTGCAAGAAGCTTGATATTAACATTAAATAAATCTTCAGAACAGCTATGTGCTATAATTTTTCATATTTGCATCGTAGGTATGTATTTATGACTTTTTCAAGCCATATTTCCATACGGTGGGCACCATAAAATGCAATTATTAGAATGAATTTATCGAATTGGCAACAGTAACGCATGACCATTGGGAATGAGAAGCACAGGAGCCAGTCCTTACTTTATTTCCTTAGAAAATGTTTCCTAGGGTTGCAGAGTGCTTCAGAAATGCATACTTTACAATGGAATGTATACCATACAATAAAATGTATAACATATAATGAAATGTATACAATACAATGAAATGTATACCATACAATAGAATGCATACAATACAATGGAATGTATACCATACAAGGGAGTGTATACCATACAATGAAATGTATACCATACAATGGAATGTATACCATACAATGAAATGTATACCATACAATGAAATGTATACCATACAATGAAATGTATACCATACAATGAAATGTATACCATACAATGAAATGTATACCATACAATGAAATGTATACCATACAATGAAATGTATACCATACAATGGAATGTATACCATGCAATGGAATGTATACCATACAATTCATTCATAATTTACGAGCGCTACATCTAAAGAGCGCGTAGACGATGCTATTTTCTTACGAATACTTTTCCAATACTGTAAAACACGAGCATTGACGCGAATAAATTCAGATAAATTAGTCTACTGATATTTCACCTGATATTTAAGTTACTTCTCATCGGAACTGCACCTCCGATACTCTAAAACATCAATAAAAATATATGATTCATAATCATTTAGTCTACGGATATTACACCTGAGATTTAAGTTACTTCTCATCAGAATTGCGCCTCCGATACTCCAAAACATCAATAAAAATATGAACAGATATAGAATCATTTAGTCTACGGATATTACACCTGAGATTTAAGTTACTTCTCATCAGAATTGCGCCTCCGATACTCCAAAACATCAATAAAAATATGAACAGATATAGAATCATTTAGTCTACGGATATTACACCTGAGATTTAAGTTACTTCGTAACCCTAAGTTTAAATAGTAATTCAATTGTTTCACCAGGATCTTAAAACCATAATTTTTTTCACAAAGTCACTTCATTAACACTATAACATAGAAAAATCTAAAGTAATGTAACTGAAGCCGTTTATCTTGACATATGAATCTCCTATTAGTGTAAAGTTCATTGATACAGGTATTTGTATCTCATAATATCCCGATCTATAATAACAATCAATGTGAAAACAATCAATGACAATCAATGCAAGATTTTTCTCTTGACTTTTGACTGATATTATTAATAGAAGTAAAAGGAAATGTATGTGTTCTACTTCAAAATAATTCAACTAAGGCATACAATTATCCAAAACATTGGCTGGAGAAAATTTAGAATAAAGTTCGAAAGATGATATTGGATATTTTAGAAGCATTTTATTATAAGAGCTGAAAAACTAATCCATCAGAATGCAGACTGTTTTCATGGTCAAAATCATGGGCTTCCTTATATTCAATATAGGTCCATCTGACTTGATCAAACTGACGATGTGTTGTACCGTATTTCATTGACAACAAAATCTGTTTCTTTTCAATGAATCGTTCTTTTAGACTCTACAACAATACCAAATAGACTTGCATTAAAAAAACCTAGACTGTATTTTTTCATGAAATATGTTTGGTATTTATTTTTCTCTAAACTAAAAATTCCTTAAATTTTAGGTATAAAATGAAATTTTCTTCCCATACCTTGGTACATTTATTTGCAATAAAGATCAAACAAGGGTACATGAGCTCAAACGAATAATTTTCATCGGTAATTGAGAACACGTTCTGTTTTTTCCCACATCTAAACGAACATTTACAGGGACGATCGTACGATAGTTTCAGATAATCTGAAACGCTTTCTATGCTGGCGCTAAAAAAAAACGCTCTTCTCTCCTGGGAAATTAAGGCACCCGGCAGAACAATCCTCTTAAAGCAGATTTTCGGGACCTTGGTTGCCTCACACACGCTTGATGGAACATAACTGAATTTGCTCTCATTTAACAATAAAGTTTGTTCAAGGTGAACTGCTCATGTATGATGCAAGTTTGTTTGTGGACTTGAATAAAAATTAATTGTGGATGTGATCCGAGCTCCGACAGTTCCCCACTATGTTTCTCATCGTCTAGTTTCAGAGAAGAAGGTGAATTAGAGAGCAGTGTGGTTGGTGTTCTATGCCGAGAGGTGAGCTGAATAATTCCGAGTGAAAGCAATTTTTCAGCAATGAAAGTTTGCGGTAGTTCATGACAGCAAGATTAACCAACAGAAAACCAAACGCAGGCTCTGTTTCAATTGAATTAAGGAGCTTTGAGGAGGATTTTTGCTTGTGTATCTCAGTAGAAAATGGGACTAACAGTAATCTTGACAAGGATCATCTATAGAAAATATTTTTCAAACAATTGAACTGATGGTATTCGTATAAATAAATAAAACAAACCTAATGTTGAAAGTATTACTAATAATATTGGTCCACCCGTGCATAGTAATTGAGGATAATAATAATAATTTTTTAATATTCCTAATAATAATAATAAACAACACCAAAAATGACAACCATATTTGCAGAAATTTTAATTACACTTACTGCAAAATTGATAGAAATTAAATTAGGAATGATGATATTTATTACTGAAAATAATGATGTGACTGATAATACTAATGATAGTCTTGATACTAATAATACTGCTAACACGAATTATGAGACATAAATAACTAAAAATACAGTGATACATTTTCAATATTCTTGATATCGCAAAATATCACACTACTGCTCTACATATATGTACATATAGCGTGTGTATTTCAAGTTATAATTTTGTATCACTGGTCCACATACATGTATGTACAAACAACCTGTATCATTTGAATCATGTTCTTTAAAACGCGTACCATGGCTGAAACTGTTTAAGTTTTTTTGTAGCCAAGTAGAGGTTGTCTAAAATTTAAAATCAAGACCCATGTATGAAAGATTTTGTTGACATCAAGTTACCTGTTATTTTATTTAAAGGCTACTCCTTTAACTGGTGAGCTGAAGGAGGATGCAGTACCTCAAAGCACCTACATTATGCCAAGCTAACATTTCAGCACCAGCAACGTGAACAAAATTTCAAACTAGTACAATAAATTTTTAAAAACTCATCTTCTGAAAAATGGCGCACAGGAGAGAGTGAAACTCGTCTCATTTATTTTTAAACTCAGCGTCGGGGAGAACGCATTTAAACTTTGAAGTTGAAACTGTCCGCAGCATTTCACGCCTCAAGAAAAGCAGGCAGCATGACGGCCTCAGAATACCAGCTCGTGGCTCCTCAAGTTTCTTGCATGTTAAAAAGTGCCCGAAATATGCGCTTGTAAATCTTATCAATTATAGCACTCAACTTGTGCTCTATGGAAACTTGTTTTCTTGCGGCAAGCTTTGTTGTTGTAATTACTTTTGTCGTAATCCTTGACATAGTAATTCTATACACAGTAATCCGTTCTTTAGCAAACTTATCTGAAGCCAGTTTTCCTGCTCTGATACTTTTTATATCAATCCTTTTTCATTAAACCAATTTTTGTTAGGCTTTTATCAGCCTCCTTTCTCTAATAATCCTGTCAACAGTAATAATTTTTCTAGGAATATATTTCGTTTGTTGCTCAAAGCACTTTAATCTTTTAATCCTTAATGTAATCCATTTTCTAGCTATCCTTCGTATATGCAGTTATTTTTTGCGCAGTCTTTATCATCACTAAATTACTTTTTGTAATACGATGTGTATTCAAATTATAACACCTCCGATGTTTTTCTCAGGACTGGAAATAGAGAGAAAAATGTGATTTATTTTAAAATACGCGTGCAGTCGTTGTGAATGCGTCACAGAAATAATAGTACTGTACGGCACACAGAACTTTAGCACCAGCAGCGAGGGTGAGGACTGGTTTTATACATAAAATGGTGTGTGGCGTCTGTGTTTGTGCTTCCATTGAGCTGGCTGGTTTCAGGATCGTAAAATGGCATCCATATCTCATCCAGTGTCACAATCGATGAAAGAAAACTCCATTCATGGCGTCAACACGCTCCACAATTTTATGTATCAAAAACAGTTCTCATTCTCGCCGCTGCTGCTGGAGTTCTGTGTACCGTAATGTGCTGTCATCTCTGTTACGCATTAACAACGAGTGCCCGTATATTTTTAAACAAACGGTTTGTTTTTATCTAATTCCAGTCTTGAAAAAAATCGAGAGGTATTATAACTTGAATGCACTTCGTATTCATTTTTATGGTAATACTTCCGGCAATAATCCTTTCTACAGCGATTTATGTTGTACTAATCCCTCTGGGGAAACCTTTTTTCTTGGCATGTATTTTCTAGTAATTTCGTTACAATTGTTCCTTCTGATACAAAGTTTTCTGCTTGTGTTATGTTAAGAGAATTCTATTCGTAATAATTACGTGTGCTGCAATTCTAAAAGCAATTTTACGCACTGAATAATTTTTTTTAATTTAAAAGGTACTTCATCATTTCCTCCGTTTAGAATCTTGATTACTTGACTATTACTAAAAGCCACGAAAGTAATGGATCCGTATGATATACCACATTCGTTGCGATGAAGAAACTATTAAGATTTTTGCTTTTCTCTTCAAGCATTTGCACTGCATATTTAAATAATATAATATCAAATAAAAGAAATCATCTACAAACATACAAAAAATCATTTGCTTGTAAGAAAAAACTTATCGTAAACTCTGAAATGAAAATTTAATACCTGCAGGTCCGTCATAAGAAATCATCTGCCAATAAACGAAAGATCACCACGTTCCTGCATAAAATGTTTCCCACAGTAGGGTGGAAATTTTAAGCTTCCAGACCAAATAATGAAAAAATATCAGTGGCAAGGCCCAAAAGATCGACACGCCGTAACAAAAATTCGTATCTAACATTGGGATGAAAGTCTGGTGCCTGCAGGTCTAATAATGGAAAAAAATCAGGTACAAGGTCTGAAAGATCAACAGGCTATAGCAAAAATTTGTATCTAACAGCAGGACACTGGCTTGATGCCGCCAGGTCCAACAACGAAGTTAAAAGCAGCGGTTCTAATTGGTGCACCGACTCATTCCCTCGTAATTGAGTCGCGCAATCTGCCGAGAAGTTCTGTTAGTCAGCTTTGGGGATTGCGTTTGGTTCTGGTGAAATTTATGGCATGTCTTAGAAATGTCGATTTCAGGATCCTGATTAGATCACCACGCCGATCTGGATCAGCGCAATGACCTCTGTTAGGACGCAATACCGACTGAATTTGGGGGGTCTTGATCCGCAATGTCCTTTGATGGCTGTTAACTTCCTGATGCATTGCTCCATCAGGCACTAAAACAATTACCAGAGTGGGTGTTGCTGTGTCTCGGAGCTCCACATAAAACTCTCTGGGTTTGAGTTCATTGACTTTTGGCAGGCTGTCTAGGTACGAAATAAGTTTTGCATATTTGCTGCATGATAGTTTAGGCACTGTTTTAATAACTAATGAAACTCCTTTGGTTTTCGTCCTTACTTGCGCTAAAAAAAGCGAGTTGTCAATATCACACATTTCGTCAAACAGCTTGTGATTCTATTGAAGCTAAAAAGTGCAACATTTTTACGAGTGACATTTGTAATTAAGAATAACAAAATCAAGTTTGAAAAAACATGTAACAATTTTTTTGCAAGGGCATAATTACAGTGACATTCATGCTGCTTGAGTTTAGTTTTTACTTGTACTTGGATCAGAAAAAAAATATATTGCCGTACATTTCAGTATCTTGAAACGTAATTTTCAGATGCCCTTGTACCATGATCGTTGAGTACAACACCACACGATAAGAAAAGAGACATAAATTAGTATAAATTACTATATACTCTTCAACAATGTAGCGGTGTTGCATATTTTCTTTAATTTGGAAATCAGATACAGTCTTGTATAGCAATTTATTTAATCTATTGTGAACAATAAAACGGTAAGTTTTTACCTACACACATTACGGTCAAAAAACTAAAAGGAAATGCTGGCACTTTTTCGCCAAATTTGTCACTTTTCACTAAATTCTACAACATCATGCCGAAAATAAAATAAAGCTACAAACCGTAAATGAAAATATTGTACCCAAGCAATGATCGCTTTATTTTTTTGAAAATAGAAGAAAAACAGTCTTTAAAACTCGCCTGTTTACAGAGAGAATTAAAGTTCAGAAACAATCACAAGCAGTTGCAAGATCTGCCCACGTCTCATGTGATTGCATTGCCGCACACAAACTAGGAGCGGCTGAACAGCCGGCGTTGGTTTACCAGTGTTACAGTAAAATATCGATGTCCTTCTTCGTGTTTTGACTCAAGAGACTTGACTTTCAAGATTTTCACATTTTTGGCATAAACACATTTTTGTAGAGCAACACTTGCATTTGTCGTAAATTTTATTTTTTCATTCAGAATAATTTTTCATCCGATTCAATAAAATAAGAAAGACTACGATAAATCAATCAAGAAATCGATCAAACTACAATTTATTTCTACAACTTTTGAGGAAAAATAAAACATTATTGCATGTCCGTGTACGACATGCAATGCTCGTTCATTGCTCCTTTGATTACTTCTTAGACCCTGGATTTATAACTCATCTCCGCTGCAAACTCATTTCCTCTCTTTATCTAAGTCTCTTCATTACTCCAACTCTCTTAAATCCAAAGTGTATTCTTTATTATGTTTTATTCTTCAAAATTTACCGATGGTTGCATGACTAAAATTAAACTTACTTGAATTATAAGACCAACTCTTCAATCTTGTAAGCTCATGACCTGCAGAAGAGAACACAAAGATTTTCTTCAATACTGAAATTATTTCTGTTCACAGACACATATTAAAAGTGAACAAGCACCTCATTTCGCTCTTTAGTACAAAAACACATTTTTCTATTCTAATGTTTTTCTTGAATAACGGTTCTTTTTTAATTCAGCAGTCCCCACACCGAGGAGTGCGTCAAGATATCAATAAAAAAGAGACTGTATTTATTTTTATCAGAAAGTTTCATGAAATGAGTATCGGTAGAATTATTAAATCTTGAAAAAAGTAAAATACTGGTCCCCTAGCATAGTCCTCCTGCATGAGCAAGCCCAGCATGGCATGAGGAAGAGGAAACTCGAATTTGGCCCTGAGTAAAGATTGTAGATTGTCGCTAATATGACAAGCTTCTTTTGGTCATTTGAGGCAAATCAGTCGACAAGACACACGGGAAATCTAATATCTGTGTAGAATTATATCGATTTTTGATACGTTTGGCTTCCATTTTACTCCCTGGAGATTACAAACTGGTTGCTTCATTACCCATGCATGTGCACTGAATGAAGAACACCTTGACAACTTGATCTCAAAATAATAATAAAACATTTTTGAATATATTATGTGGTTTGAATATATTATGTAGTTTTGAATATATTATGTGGTTTTGAATATATTATGTAGTTTTGAATATATTATGTGGTTTTAAACTATTGTTGCATGTTATTTTGGGAATGAGAAGGTTCAATATATTTACTCCTGGAACAGGTTTATATGGCTCTGTGCATTAGCCATTTATTTTAACCAAAAAATTACGTATTTTTTCCTCTTTTTCCTGTTTGAATGCTAGTCTTGCTATCCAAAAATCTACAGTATCGTTTATGTTGAAGCCAATATCTCCCATATTTCGCATTGAACAACTTTATTGAATGACCTCTTAAATGCAGTAAAGTATAAATGATATTCTTTAGTTCATCTCAAAAATTTTTACCTTATTAAATAGCCCCAAAGACCTGTTTAAAACTCCATCAGCTGAGCTTTATCTTCTTTGATCCTCATTTATTGAGCTCACTTGGTCTTTATTTGCAATTTTATACCTTATAATACTTTATCATAAGCTTCTCCAACACAAAAAATATAACAACCCGTGGAACTACCGCTTACTCTTTTGCCCTTATACTCTATGTGCGCATTAGTCGCTGCTGCAGATTCTAAGCAACCCCATAATTTTTCTTTGATTCTTGATAGTTACTATCCTGAACGTTAACAGGCATAAAAAACGCACATAACCACCGGCGAAATATTAACACCTGCCTATTGTAGGCCAAAAACGTTAGCCTCTGTCAGAGCATTACCAAGGAAATAGCCCGAGCATTACCCTCTACAACTGGAGCCATTACGTCCTCGTACGGAGGTTAATAAACAAGTTTATGACTTCTTTCGCGTACCTAAGATCTTGTGGCTGCAGTCGAGTTGGTAACTTTGTTGTGTATGTCACCTAATTTGTGAGAGCAGGTAAGAGGCAAGTTCTTATAATATGGGGGCCAAAATCCGTAGACTTTGACTTGTGAACGGCTTCTCATTACATAGTAACCGATGTCATCTGAAGGGTTGCATAACTTTATGTATTATTACATGCATTATTTATGGTGACAACATTTGTATTAGTAACTGGAAAACTGTTGATTAATTGCCAGAAAAACTTGGTAATTAAAAACAGGCGTGACTGGCCATGACAATAGAGGTGGAGTCATAAAAATATCCGTACAATTATTGATTTATGGCTACAGTGTTTGAAAAGAATAAAACATAAATGATCGTTTATTTGAATATTAAAACAAAAATATGCACCTGTTAAACTACTTAAAATAAATAAAGTGTCAGAACTGCAATGAATTTCTGTAAATCCTACAAATAAAGTGACTTGAGAGAGAAAACTAGGGAAAAATGTTAAGTATTTTGTTTCAATTTTAAGTATTTTGTGTGTCAAGAGTTTCTTGCCAAATAACGATACTTTACATTTTAGGTCCTGGATAATTAGGTTTTATTAACTGAAACAGTGTTTTAGTTTCATTTCAGATGTTGTCGAACTATTCAAATTTTCCTGACTCAATATATTGGATTTTCTATGAGTAACTTTTTTAACAAACCGAGCATGAAATAAAATTGGTGCCATGTGGTTTTCAGAAACTTTTTAATTGATTTAGTTTACTATAATTCATTCATATATATTAAAAAAGGAGGAATGTTTTTAATCCATGTATGTGTTTATGTTATGACTAAGTAAATACAGTTGTTAGTTATTTCCTTATTACAATTTCCCTTTTAAAACCATGAATTAAAATTGATTTAGTGCGCAGGATTCACAAGTAAATTATGTAAGTCTTAGGTAAATTATGCAGGCAGTTCTTTTCTTACCTGGTAATAAATGACCAGGCTAATCCAACACACTGCAAGCTTTCCAAAGGACGCATAAATTTGTTGCATTACTATCGCCATTTATTTCATACTCTACTATGGCGTTCTAAATACTCACACAACACAACTCTCGTGCGTTGCCATATCTCTGCCATAAATGATAAAGTAAGTTCAGTTCCTGCTATCCCTGCATGCAAGCGATAGGATAAATCTTCGGTCCCTTGCACTAAGACCTATTTTTGCGATGTAGTCGAGGTATAGATCAGTCATGGCGAGGAATAAACAAGACTACTTGCTAGCTCGACCATTTGTCATAGAAGGAGAGATGAACGGGAGAAAACAGGTGTCTGTGTCCGTACTGTTGAGTCTGTGTGCATTGCACGGTACTGTTGAGTCTGTTTCCGTAGCACGATACTGTTGAGTCTGTGTCCGTAGCACAGTACTGTTGAGTCTGTGTCCGTAGCACAGTACTGTTGAGTCTGTGTGCGTAGCACGGTACTGTTGAGTCTATGTCTGTAACCCAGAACTGATAGCAAAATTATACCCGTTGATTTGGGTTCAGACAACAAGTAGTGTATATACTGGAAGGGCTTGTGACAGGATTCTTGAACTGACGCTATTTATAGACACAATGAAAAAGTGGTGGTTTTAGCTGAAGGAGTTACAGAGGACTTCGTTAAAACAATAAACTAAAATGAGTATAACTTTATGGAGCTAAAGAGCTGAAAGGGTTCTTATGGGCTCGTGAGATGGATGTGAAATTAAAGATGTTTGTACAAAGATATACTAAAAAAAGGTTGTTCTTGTTAGAGGGGTTGAAAATTATTTTATCAAATGCGTAAACTGGTATGAGTAGATCTAAACGAAACTGGTGAATTGGACGAGTCACCATTAGCAAAAACGATGATTGTTGAGACTGATTTTATTGCTAGTGACTTCGAAAAATAAGCTGATGGTTTCGTATCAATTAATTTGATATAAATCAAGAAAGAACAAATGAAAAAGTTGAACATGATAACAAAATAGGAGACAGTTCAAACACTGGTTGTTAAATGAACACAGAAAACAGTTACAGTATAAGTTTTTTTAACCGTCACCCATGGGACTTTGCATTTTCCGGTTAATATCACCCAAGTAACCACAAACAATTCATAGACACGCTAGACATAAAAGGAAAACTATGTCAATTGCTTAAAACAGTTAAAGAAGAAAAAAACATAATGAATAATTATATAAGGCTTGGCCAGCGAGTTCCGGTTTAAAAGAATTATACTGTACTAGGAAAAATTTATGAATATAAATTCACAAATTTGTGAGTCACGAAAGTTATTGTCCTATAGACAATAACAACATGTGAAAATAGATTTCACTCAAAACTTGAAAAGTTTTTCAAAAAGACGAGATGTGTTCTACATAACTAACACCAGGACAGAACAAGTAGGTCAGCATGAAACGCATCAATACAGTAGAAAATTTGTAGTGGAAGAGTGTAGGGTTGAATGCTTTAATTATATAACGTTATTAAATTTACACAGATTACAAGAGATGGTCACTGGAAGTCCACATTAGCAATATTGTAAAATATTCCTGCTGCCATTTGAAGCCATCGATTTGAAACATAAATCATTCACAGATTTAAAGATTCATCGTCTCACCGGCGTGCAGCATTGGGTTTCACTCAAATTGGAAATGATATAATGCTCTAGTATGTTTATTATTGTCAGTATAGTAAGGCAAATTTACATGTGCAACTATTCTACTGTTTAGTTTCTTAATCATGACTACATAATTGAGCTGTGAAGCGTCGTACGTTGGACAAATGCATCTCGCTAATCGTTACCTCTTTTCAAGCTAAATTCATAAAATTTTTAAACTGTCTTTTTAGCTTGTTAAGGTCTTTCATTTTTATTTTTTTAAATTATTTTAGATTTAAAGAAAAGTTAAATGTATAAAAAGGATAAAATAGCTGATGACATACATATGACATCAGTGACACTTCACAAGTTATGGGTAGTATGTGAGTAGTTGTAAGTCAAATGTAGTTTACGAAGTTTCGTACTTCACAGTACTAGTAAATTTTTGATTGTAGTGAATTTCTTCTGGAGCTCTGGTTCCAAGTTTGTAACTGTAGTGAAGCCTTTTAAACTCTATGACACCTCTGACTGCAAACAGAAAAAACGAAAAAACTAAAAGTTAAAAAGGAAAGTATTTCCAAGAGTATACAAAGTACAGGATAGCGTATAACGCAAAAGTTCATGAAGAGTAACTTCCTTGTGAAAGGATAGTCAGGTCAAGGGAAGGATAGCGTCAGCTGCAGTGCCTCAACTTGCAGACCTCGAGGATTCTTTGTGTACTTTTCTTGAATTCTCATTAAAATGTGTTTTATTAACTACGATGATCATCATCACCATCATAATTTTACCACCACTTTAGTCCCACAACAAGGTTGATGTTTTAGTGAAACTTGTTCTATTAAAATGATTGTTTCTGATATTCTTTAGCGTGCAGTTAAGGCTATCTGACATGCCATGCTCGTATATGACATTGTAAGCGCGTAATTACATTGTCATTGTAGAAAATCAATAAGGACATGCACGTTTTAAGTGTTTTCATATTTATTAGTCTTACCTGTTGTATGCTGGTCTAGTGATGTTGCTATCACTGCAGGGGGGATTAATTTGTGATTTTTTGATTAGTTGTACAACTTCAAGTGCCCTACAGCAAAGAGGAAGGGGGACCAAGAAATAAAGAAAGAATTTGTTCATGTTTTGCTGTCATAAATGAGTCATGAATACTGACATGAATAAATACTGACACTATCTGTTCCTTGTGTTAGGAGTATCCTTTTTCAAAATAATTGCCTTCCTTGACAATATCAATTCGAGTCCCATCTTCAACTTTGCCAGTATCGATAATTCTAATATTTGTCCGAATTGTTGGGGAAATATTTAGTTCATTTTTTTACAGAATATTTATCAGAGCAAGGCAAAATTTTAACTGTAAAAAGATTCTATACGGGTTATTTTTTTCAAAAGTGAAGAGGTAAATTGGTAGTACAAATATCCGGCAAATAGCGGCCATTTAGCTAACTAAACTTAATGAAATTTCAATAGTTAACTCTCTATGTTAGTGATCCGAGCTTGTGTTGCCAGGTTTCTAGCTTCGAGGGCATAAATTGCCACGCAGATCTCGAATTTTCTGTACTTGTGATGCAGACACCAGGAAGACTGACTGACTGACTGACTTAAAGTGACTATTTCCTAACACTTGCGTATCATCGCAATGAATACTTGCGAGCCTCTACCTCACGTCACAAGATGGACGGGAACAGTCGCTAGAAGCACAATCACTAGCCTTAAGATGCTAGCATAAAGAATTTAAAATCCATCGTGTATTTCATGTGTGTATCTGAATGGAATAAAAGTTTATTTATTTATTTATTTCTTTCTTCATTGAAACTTGATAGAAAAATGACGAGTTATTTTAGAAAAATAAAATTAAGTGACTAAATCGTGTTAATTATACAAATTACAAGAAAGTGTTTCCGAATTCCATCACAAATTTGCGAAAAAATTCCGACTCATCTTTAATTCTCTGCTCTCTTGCAAGCACAAGAGCTAATTTTTTTAGAAATGCAAGTGAGTTATGTAGGACAAGAAATGAAAAGAAATGAAAATGTAAATGAATATGAGAATGAAGATGAATATGAGAATGAATTTGAATGTGTTCAAATAAATATATTCAAATGAAAACGAATATTAATGAGAAAATAAAAAAGAAAATGAAAATGAATTAGAGTATGTTTTATGCATCAGAAAGCCGCGGCGGAGTTCCGTCTAACTAGGCTCAGCAGGAGGCATGTTTTAGCGGGCTCATAATGAACGCAAGACCTGCGATGCAAATTTGGATGGAGCACAAGCATTTGAAAGAGGGAAGCTTTTTGTGAGGCAAAAAACCTACATCACTGAGTTGACAGGTGTCATGTCTACGGTATTTGTAATTTTACGAAAATACCGCATTGAATTCGCATCTTTTTAGTTAACCAGGGAAATTTCAGTGACGAAGTTTAGTTTCGTTAAACATTAGTAAAGCTTCATTAGTCCGTGATGTAATTACGCGTAGAATTTCAAGTTAAATAAAAACAAAGTGTAAAATCTGTGTGATTCCAACGCATTGCAGTACATTATAGTGTATTAAAACAATACTGTGTATTTACCAGTTTTTGTTTTTCATTTTACAGTGTATTTTATTTCTAACGCACAGGTAAGAGGATTGCGTGCAGATAAACTAATCAGTTTTGTGCAGTGACTGAACACGACAAAGAAAGCCAGTCACTTCTGCACTGGTCGATAAATCCTTAAAAATTCATGCACTATATTGACTTTCTTGAGTCAAGAACCTCCTAGAAAATTCGAAACTTGAGTTGCTTGACCTGATGAGCTATGAAAACTGAGCGCGTGATTGCGATTCCAGGAAATTCTTGATGGAATTTTTGATCAAAATTTCATATGCGAAGTAAATTTGAAAGTGAAGAGTTTTAGCCAGGAGACACTGAGAAGAACTGTGACATTTAAGTTGGTTATGAAAAAAGTTCTTGTCTACAGTCAGAAAATTCGTAGGAAAATTGAAAATAGCAGAATCGTTACCTGATGCACACGTAAAGGCACAATAACTGTTCAGGTGGATTGGATTATTTTTTCAACAAATTATTAAAAAAGTCATTGAAACTGCGGAGAGCAAAGTTGAAGCCTGATAAGGAGTTCACAAAGAATGTCATAATTCGTATAAGTTTTGAATGCATTATCCTCCAAATAATTTTAAACTTGAAAAAAATTGTGTTCTTCACCTTTCCATGATTCTGCAAAAAGTTTGAATGCAATGAATGTCGGAGGACACTCGATGCATGCGAGAACTTGAGCTGTTTTGGTATAAGAAAAATATTTGCGAGGGGAGAATGCCGTAGAGAACATGGTTTACTGCAGCAGCAGCTGCTGGAGGAGGGGTTCTGCAAAATGGGTTTTAATGTGCACAGGTTTTGCTCTCCTAACCCCATTAAAATAATTCTGTTTAAGAGTAATCTGTTACGGAATTTGGTGAAAATTTGTATTTTTGTGAGTTGCGTATATAATAAAATCATACGAAAAGTTTTAGGATTAGAAAAAGATGTTCAGGAAGTTACTTTGCTACTACATAATTGTTTAGAGCAGCGTAAACTCAGATTTTTCACTAATTTTTCTTTTATTTTGAAGCAAAAAATATTCAACACATTTCTCTTTCATTTTTAAGCATCAAATATTTAACTAATTTCTAATCAATTTGTAAACACTAAATATTTACCTAATTTTTTCTCAATTTCGCAGAACAAATTTTTAAACAATTTCTTTTTATTTTGAAAGCACCAAATTATTTTCTTGATGTCTGGACGAAGGAAAAATTGATTGATGAAATTTCTTATCTGCCAAAATGGGAAGCTTATTTGACCACTAAATTGCCAGCATTTGAGTAATACATTGGTACTGAAGGTATGTGCCTCCAAAGGGCGTAGTGCATGCTAGGTGGTTGCTGTCATACTAAACATAGTGTTTTGTTATTCTGCCTGCGCATAAATAAAAAAAGGTTTTTGACTAAAAAAGAAATTACTAGTTGAGTCAACTTATCAAACAGTAAAATTTACAATTAAAAGTCAATTAATGTACTACAAGAAACAGCCTTCCTAATAATATCTACTGGGTTCAAGAAATTAATTCATTTTTCTACGTTGTGACACTTTTTTGTTAGTTAACAAAGAGAATTATGACACCAGATGATTCCAGTGTTGGCAAATTTGTTAGGGCATCTGATTGTCGTGGCTACCACACTGAGGATGTAAAATATAAACGTATCTTTCTGTCGTGAACGCAACAATGAAGGTGTAGAATGAGATATAGAACAACAGAAACGAAGGTCTTTTTTTGTTTGCGAGGAAAAATTAATTTTTGCGCTCAACATGAAAGTGCATTGGCGGTTCAGAAAAAATTCCCTGGCGTGTATGACGTAAAAACGTGTGTTGAAATACGAACCTGTGACTTGAGAACCTAACAGAACTCATACACAGAGATCTAGAAGCAAAACAAACAAATTCTCAATGTGATGTTCAATCAAGAAAAAATTTCAGCTTATTTACGGAACAGAATTTCCCTTCTAAGATAATTCCAGTAGCAGCGAGCTAGAAAGTGTATTTAACGGACACAAAGAAGCTGTTAGGCGAAAGATGCGGTCGTTGATGTCCAATCAATAGCGAGGCTTGCCTTGTATCGAGTGACAGCACAGGGACGAAACGCTTCATTATTTGGGGAGTGCAGCCACCGTGGACTTGCGCCCCAAATTGTGCCTTTTTCTTCCTCAATAATGGCACGAAGAAAAGGCAGGCACGCGGAGTACTTCCATTAGCAGTTTCGAGGCGAATGCCTAGCAATGGTACGTTAGGTTTCGTTAGATTAGGTTAAGTTAGGTTTCGAAAATTCAATGTACCTCTACAGTATACTCGATTGGAAATGTAAATTTTTTTTGGGTTTAGCGTGCCGTGGGCTAAGTGTGCATTTCCTTATTGCAATCAGTTTTCTTAATATGCGAGGACTATTTGTTCAACCCTTGATGGTCAATAAAAAAGACAAATTTGCATAACAAAAATTTTATCACAAAAATGCTGCAAGGTCTTGCTTATTGCTCTACATAATCGCCGAAACGTATACAGTCTGATTGCCCAAGATAAGGACAATTGAGTATGGCTGCTACGATCGACGCTTCCGTCTTATAGATGCTCTCGTTTTCTGTATCACATGAAGGCACAGGTCCAAGACCACTTACGCCCTTGTCGCCCTTTTTCATGGACGTTAGTTCGCCCTTCGTTGAATTTTCTACACTATTCCCGTTCGCTACCCTCATTTATAAAGTTGTCACCGCACATTTTGTTCATTCTGTGAGGGATTTCAGCCGCACTACGTCCATCTACTCGCAGAAAACGGATTACACTTCGTAACTCACATTTGGCAGAAGGATCGATCATTGTGGCCATGTTCAATTGCCCGTACCTCGGGCAATCGGGCTGTATTTTTTTTGCAATTATGTAGAGAAATAAGTAAGATCCTTCAGTAGTTTTGGTAATAAAATTATTATCTTATATAAATTTGCCTCTTTTTTCACAGCCCATGGTAAATTGGAAAAAACAGCCTTCGTATTATGATTGTTAATTGAAAATTGGGACCGTCAACAGGTTCTAGTGAGTAACTTGGTTTAAAATCTATGAGCAGATTACGATCTGTAACTTACAATCATTCCTCTTGCAGTGTTTAACCTGCTATTTGTTATGATATCATGAACAGGTTTCGACCTGCAATTTATTATATAGTTCTAAACAGGTAAGGACCTGTAATTTATTATACTGTTCTGAACCGGTTAGGAAATTTATTTTAGCACCATAACATTAGTAGGTTAGGGAATACGTTACACCTTGTAATTCGGAATGATGTTCTAGTCCTGTTCATTTTCGATGTTGCCTCAGCAGTCGCTCGGCCTACGTGAGTGATAACACTGCTGGAATTGTGCCAGTATTTCGAATGGGAATTGTGCCAGTATTTGACACCGGAATTTATGCGTCCGAAAGTAACACCGCCCTAATCCAATGATTCTGATTATGGATTGTGAAAGTTAGGCTTCAAAATTCCAGATGTCACCAAGTTCAGGTCGACCTGACGTTGCTCTGTGTTGGCATGACAACGGTGATGGACAAGTTGTTGGGAAAGTTGTGCGAAAAACTGCTTATATGGCAACGGTGATGGACAAGTTTAGGTGAAAGTTGTACGAGAAAGCTACTTGTATGGAAACGATGATGGACAAGTTTAAGTAGAAGTTGTAAGAAAAAGCTACTTGTATGGCAACGGTGATGGACAAGTGTAAGCGAAAGTTGTGCGAAACGTTCTGCAGGTTCTGGTATCATAACTTCAAACCTTGACTTCGTCCTGAAAGTTCCTGACGTCAAACTTACTCACAATTTAGCAACGAATAGCAACGTGTGAGATACATCTGACTGAAGTACTTGAAAGAAACAAGCATGAGATTTTATGGAAGTTGTTCGTTCATTTAAAATACGTCATAATACATGTTTCTTTCACAGGTTTACTTCGTGTGATAAGTAAAATAACACAGAACGATTGGACTTTAATTTTAACCTAACGCTATTTTCTCTTGGGTTTGAAATTCTGGAAACTTTCCCATTTATTAGAAAGCTTTGAAATCCGAGGTGAAGGCTTCAAAATTAGAGAGAAAATGTTTTTTTTCACCTCACATAAAACTTGACTCGGACTCGTGCTTTAACTTTGATACACGCATTAAAGATGTGCATTATAGGTAGGGATTATAGGCAGGCATTGTAGGTAGGTATTATAGGTAGGCATTATAGGTAGGCATTATATGTAGGCACTATAGGCAGGCATTAAATGTAGGCATTATAGGTAGGCATTATAGATAGGCATTATAGGTAAGCATTATAAATAGGCATTATAGGTAGGTATTATAGATAGGCATTATAGGTAGACATTATAAGTAGACATTAAAGGTTTGTATTATAGGTAGGCATCATAAGTAGACATTATAGGTAGACATTATAGGTTTGTATTATAGGTAGGCATCATAAGTAGACATTATAGGTAGACATTATAGGTTTGTATTATAGGTAGGCATTATAAGTAGACATTATAGGTAGACATTAAAGGTTTGTATTATAAGTAGATATTTTAAGTATCAGAATTTTCAACATTGTGAACTTGTCTTCGTTGCCGTAAAAATGCTCAGCATTGTTACGGAAATTATGCCTGGAATATAGTACTGATTTATAGACATTTTTACAGTCATGAAAACGTTTCCATGATATAGAAAATGATGAACGGACACCAGGCTTGTCGATGGTGATTGTAGAGTCACACAGCACCGCTGAAATAAAGATATTTATTCGAATCATTTGCCGTGAATGCTGCATGAACATCACGATATCAACCCGTAAATATTGACATGAATATTCCAAGACTGACATTGCTTCGTGGTGAATATTTTAATTCGACGTTCGAGCAGGAGTAAGTCGGGAATATTTTTAGATTTACTTGAAAAATGTTACTGGAAAAGAGGCTTAGAAGTTTTGAGCTGCGTTGTGCAATCATGTGCTGGGCGAGCGCGA
Organism: Trinorchestia longiramus; assembly: GCA_006783055.1. Lineage (NCBI taxonomy): Eukaryota > Metazoa > Arthropoda > Malacostraca > Amphipoda > Talitridae > Trinorchestia > Trinorchestia longiramus. The sequence goes on from VCRD01005700.1 coordinate 60,279, forward strand.
ACGTATAAAACATAGTGACCATTCAATAAACTAGGAACGATGTGAAAATACAGTAACAAAAGAATAGTAGAATATTCAGAAAAATTGAACGCGGTGCATTTAAAAAATGATGATTTTGCGGAGTACGACATAATTAAATATAACTAGGCACAATAAAATAAATAGGTGACTTTAAATAAAAGTAAATCGAAAATAATAGAGTTATATGAATTGAAAGGAAAAGAATTGAAATAAATATAAAATATGTAGAATATTTGAGCCTAGAATTTCGAACGGACAATAACAACAAAAGTGTAAAAGACACACGATCAAAAGCATGCAATAATATTAAGCAGCAATGGGCGATAAATCTATTAATAGTGACATACGTTACTAGCATTTGACAGATATTAATAGCGATGCTCTGAATGTATCCAATACCTGCAGGTTCAATCTCAGCAATGTTACAATAACACTGTAGCAAGAACAATGTAGCAAGAACACTGTAGCAAGAACGCTGTAAAAAGAAAACTGTAACAATAACACTGGAATAAGAACCCTGTAACATGAACACTGTAACATTAACACTGGGATATGAACACTATAACAAGAACACTGTGACAAGAACACTGTGACAATAACACCTTGATAAGAACACTGTAACAAGAACACTGTAACAAGAACACTGTAACCAGAACACTATAACAAGAACACTGTGACAAGAATACTGTGACAATAACACCTTGATAAGAACACTGTAACAAGAACACTGGGATGAGAACGCTGTAGCAAGAACACTTTGGCAAAATCCCTGTAACAACAATAAAGTTCTGGCAGCGTATTTGTTTGAGGTGATCATAATTCATTTATAATCAAAATTATGTACAGAGTTCTGGCAGCGTATTTGTTCAAGGTGATCATAATTAATTTATAATCACGATTATGTACAGAGTTCTGGCACCGTATTTGTTCGAGGTGATCATAATTCATTTATAATCACAATTATGTACAGAGTTCTGGCAGCGTATTTGTTCAAGGTCATCAAAGCTTCATTGGTTGTTCAAGATGAAGGGAGTTCCACCACGGGCTTCAAAGTTGATGCCTGGCGGCCTAACCAAGCGCCTCGAGTATTAAAAGAAGCTCTTTGTAGAATGCCCTTTCAAATACGCGCCAAGTCAAAGCCAAGTCAAAACCAAGTTAAGGCAAGTTTTGCCCATGGCAGGGCTAATCCAAGGCCAAATGAAGGCGAGTCAAGGCAAGGTTATAGGCCCGCTCTCAAGATACAGAGAAATGCCTCACGCTTTAATTTATTTGCTACACAAAGTAAAATAAGATATGAAAATACGAAGTAGTTACCCAGACGAGAAATAAAAATGTATTTTTACACGTATGAATCCGGTAGTTATGTTTCACATTAGCACAAACTTTTTTAATACTTGAAAATGATCATTTTGGAAGTACATATTGTAATAATTATTGACACATGATAGAGGAGGAAGGAGGGGTGCAAAACTAGAGTCGTCTTCGCATCTATTGCAAAAAAAACTAAGAGAGGTACGGATGTTTGGCAATGAAAATTGCTAATTGAAATTTATTCAAGTTTTAGAGCTATTTTGACATTATTTATTAAATGTCTCTTATATGCTTCGTAAAGTTCAGTTTCAAAAATGATGCAATGCAAGAAGCCGTAGCTAGCAAAAATTGTGATACTTTTTTCAAAATAAGAATAGAATAGATAGAATAGAATGAGGCTATAGGAACGAACCTTCTGGTCCATTCTTGGGTCGGATAATCACTTCGATAATTATTCGGTTACCCAAGTCCCATGCCGTTATTCTAGCCGTGTCAACCATGTCGGCAGCGGGATTCGAACCCGGGTGTTTCCGCTCACAAGCGGATTCGCTCACCAGTCGACCAAGCTAGTGGTATGTCAACCAAGCTGGTGGCAGTCGACCAAGCTGGTGATAACGAATATATAGTAGCTATAAACACTGATTAATTTTATAACTATAGTTATTCCTAATAATAAAGTATATATTAACTGTGTATACAAATATTCGGAGTATGATAAGTCACTGTAACATTTTTATAGGATGGGGATTTTGTAATCAACTGTATCAATTAACTGTGAACATGTCGATCTAAAGTTATGCTCAATTTGTTCAGTGTTCACTCTCGCTATTTGAGTCATACACTTCAGAAAGCTATGAGAGAACGCTTTTATATATAGTGGCAATACTACAAGCATGTAAGTGACATACATGATATCGTAGTGATGTTCAAGAAATACAGTAGATCTTGTCTTCGATGAACATACGATGAACATACGTGTAGGTCTCTGTTGCTGGTAACATCATTCAGCATCACGTGTTCAAACATTCAGATGCTTATGAATTTTTTTAATGATGAAAAATTGAAATTCTTTAGTCATCTCGGGAGGGAAAGTTTTAACTTTGCAATTTGCATAAATGACACTGATGAAATTCATTGAAAAGGTAGCGCTGAATTTGTTCATAAATGGGATCTTTCAAATTTGCATGTTGTGTAAGACTCAAATTCGAGAAAACAGTAATGCTGAAATTTGTAAAATGGGTAACGTCCAAACTTGCAAAAAATAAGAATACTAAAATACAAAAAATGGCAATGTTGAAATTTGCTGAAAAAAAAATATTGAATTTTGAGAAAATGCCATTATTGAAGTATGCGGAAAATAAAGATGTTGACATGAAAAATTGAGCTGAAAAGGAAATTTCATTTACTTTGTTCTAGGAGTGTGCACAGCCACGCACTGCCATAAAATTGGCTGAGGAAAAAATAAAAAAATTAAAAATTCAAAAAATAAAATTTGATCCGAGAGAAAAACTTATTTTGCAAAACCCTGTTAATTTGTGTTTAATTTAATTAGTAATGCATGCTTCGAGTGTTAAGTAGAAGAACATTTTTTTCGGTATGTTCACAGTGAAAAAATTGTGTTTACACTCTAACTGTATTCAAGATAAATAAGAATACGTTGGTTTGTAAAACTCTTAGATCTACGTGATCAATTTACTAACCCTTCCTCTCCTTTAAAATTTACAGGCTGGGGCATAATTCATGTTACATGTTTTCAAATCAATTTTAATAACTATCATTTCAAAAACGTCAGACAGTTTAGGATTGGTTAAATCATGTACGAATATAATCAGTCAAATTCTACAAGAATAGAAGCAGTTCCTGCACAAATAGGATCAGTAAGATCCTGCACAAATAGGATCAGTTAGATCCTGCACGAATAGGATCAGTTAGATCTGCACGAATAGAGTCATTAAGATCCTGCACGATTAGGATCAGTTAGATCTGTACGAATAGGATCAGTAAGATCCTGCACGAATAGGATCAATTAGATCCTGTACGAATAGGATCAGTTAGATCCTGCACGAATAGGATCAGTAAGATCCTGTACGAATAGGATCAGTTAAATCTTGCACGGAACCACTCGAGATCAAAATTGGATGTCTAGTTGAGATCTTATTCTCGCGCTCCAAATGATCTCTGGAGGACGAGTAGCTCGGCTGCCAAACAAAGACTGGAGGCAAGACTGCAAGTTTGGTTACTTTAACTCTCAAAAGTATTTTTTTGGGACTTGAATCAGGGATATCATGATTTAGCCTCTCTGAATATTCTTCATTCTAAAATAATTGTTTAAGCTGTAAAATAATTTTTTTTTACTTGAATTAAGGAGATCATGATTTAGCTTTTAAAAATGTACGCTGTGTCATAATAACTGGTTTAGCCCATACTGTAAAATCAACCTTCCTGTTTATTGCTACGCAGAGTCGATTTAAGAATCTAGATTATATTTCTTAACAGAAAAGGGAGAAAATGCGGGCTGCAGACTGAGACAAACTTAGACTGAGTCCGAGCGTGCTGGCAGAACTCCTAGGCTGTTACATTAAGGTGCTTTAATGCATCATGTTCTTATATAAACAACAGTTAGACACCTGGGTAACTTCTCTACAGCGAGACCTCGAGAGCGAGACACCTGGGTAACTTCTAAGCAGCGAGACTTCGAGAGCGAGACACCTGGGTAACTTCTAAGCAGCGAGACCTCGAGAGCGAGACACCTGGGTAACTTCTACCTCTGGTACTAAAACACAACTGCTGTCCTGCCGTTGTGGGAGCAAATGTTGAGGTGAAGGAATCGTTATTTATTGTAGTCAATATTGCTCGTGACATTCTTATTATTGTTACTGTAGCACAGCACAAATAGTGTGAGGAAAATAACTCCCGAAATGACAAAAGGCTCCAACAAGCACTCCTATATCACAAACGTGTTCCCACAAGCCCTCCTATTTCAGAAACGTGTTCCAACAAAAGCTTTTATTTTCCAAGCGTGTTTTCACAGTACAGAGCTCCATTAACTGTGATGTCTTGCAACAGCTGATTGCAATAGCGGATGCCATAAGTGAGCTAGCGGCCACAAATGGAGAACCCTGGAAACCCTACGTCCCCGGCAAGCTTACAATCACAAGAGCTTTCGTTGAGAGCAGTGGGAAAGAAATATGGATGGCAGAGAGTCCACACTACGCAAATCAAACATGATGGATAGACAGTTGCCTTGCATTCAGGCACAGATGCTTGACAGAGACTCTTTGTTTAGTTCTGACTCCCGGAGGAACTGCATGGCAATCCACTATGTTTGTCCCGCAGGATAGACGAAGAGTTACTGTTGACTTAGGCCGGACTGGAAAATTACTCGCGTCAGGTCGGTTAGTACCAGCAGGAAAGATATGAGGGAGAGTTCGGCACAGGGTGTGCCTAAGTGTAGAAGGTGAAACAGAGAGAAACACTAGAAGAGGAATAAAAATCTCCGTATTGCACACGGATTTCAGGTGTAAAATGTCTATTCATGGGGTTTGTTTGAAAGTGGGGTTGGATTACCTGTTTGGGTTTTGGATAGCCAGCTGAACTTTTAGGAATGATGTAGGATACTTTGGGTATACGGGATACTACACCATGAAGTTGAGTACTTACAGCCTCGCTGCGATGGTGCGTGTTTCATTTGCCTCTCTTAATTAATTCGAGACAAGGCCTCAGGCCATGCAAAGGCCAAGGTCTGGCTTTCACGAACGTAGTTCTTGATAAAAGGCATAATTTTTCCGAAGATAATTAAGCAGTGTGTTTTCCAGTTGTGGGTAGGAGTAGAAAATTTTAAAAACAGTATAAGTTTTCTTGCGCTTCCCCATTGTTCTGCAAAAGTTCATGCAATGTTCTGCTCTGAGTTTGAAGTAGAAAAATGTTTTCTTTACATTTGACTTTGGGTACTTTCTCACGAAAAAATGGTGTGTGCTACTTTGAAGTGTGGTTACAATAGCAAGTATTTAAGACATCTAAGGAAGATTTTCAAAGAAAATTACATTCTGCCTGTTGAGATAAATTGTAAAAAATGTTAAAAAAGTACGTTCGGTCGCAATAGGTTAACATATAAAAGTCCTTTTAAATTCAACGTGAGTCAAACTTTTCTACATTGAGAGATCCAACTTAATAATTTACGGAGTGAAATTTCATTAGTACTAAAAATTCTACATGTGTTTAGATGAAGGAGAAAATTATTCATATATGAGAGGAATTTGCAAGCGTTGTTAGTGACTGAAAATATTTGGGTTTTTTTCACAAACAAAAAGGATTTAAAGTTACTGAAGATTGTAGCTAAGTCAAATTCCCTTTTATTTTTGTAATAACTTTGATCGTGTGACTGTGAGCTGACAGACATTCTAGGTTAAGGTTTAATTTAACCCATTTATAGATACTTGTAATGTTTCACTATTTTCCCCCACTTCACTTCTCTCTGAGCCCCATATATCACAATTTTCCTGTCCCTGTTGTTTATTAATTTTGTTCAATCATCGATTTTCTATGTATTTCAACCTCTACATAGTTCTCTGAAAATCACAGAACCGGCAACGGAGATCATTTTGACACATTTTATAAAGATAATTTTTCAGCATTTAACCCTTGGGCGACAGCCAACGACGAGATATACCAACGGTCGTGCTACCAAAGCTTAATTAACTTTGGGCTAAATATTCGGAAAAATTCCATCGTCCCTCACACTCCCCACAATAATTCATTTCCTTGATCATTAGTCCATTGGACAACAAGCGAAGGTCATTTTGCCCCCATCCACTCGACCACAGCATAGAAATTTGAGGCCGTGGCTTTGCTTTGAGATTGACGACGTGATGTGCCAACAGGACAATGAGTTGAATTGACGACGTGATGTGCCAACACGACAATGAGTTGAATTGACGACGTGATGTGCCAACAGGACAATGAGTTGAATTGACGACGTGATGTGCCAACAGGACAA
>VCRD01005701.1:18701-32451 GCA_006783055.1 Trinorchestia longiramus
ATATATTTATATTTAACTCATGAGAGAAATAGGTGATCATGGTGATCAGAACGATTAACAAAATTGAATTAATTTCATTGATATGATTTATTGAAATAGAAATTCGCCTACATATTTATTAGTAGGTACTTGGTATATGGTCCTTTACTTTCAATAACATCATAACATCTTTTGCTACAGGAGGGTATTAAAGTCTCCAAATTTTTCAATAGTTCATCGACATTTCTCAGATTCTTCGTCTAAGATCTTTCATTTAATATCTTCCATACATTTTCTATGTGATTCAAGTCTGGGCTCTGAGTGGACCATTCCATCGCAGTCATATTCTCCTCTGATAGAAATGTATTAACAGATTTTGCTGTGTGACATAAAGCGTTATCCTGCGCAAATACAGCTGACTGGTTAATTCCAGTTCTTAGGATAGATAAACACGGTTCTTAAGTAGTTCCTTTTATACTGCTGCATTTACTTTCCCAAGTGGCCCAACAAAAGGCCCTGTATCAGTTTCTGGAACTATACCAAAAAAACATGAAACTCCCTCCTTCGAACTCAACACCACTATTAGTGCATTGAGGAGAATATCTTTCCTTAGGACAGTGTCGATCAAATCTTCTCTCATCTGAACCAATTGATTTAAATTTTTATTTGACCATAAAATGAACACATTGCCTCAATTCGTCATGTGACTTGCTCTGTTGCAAATTTCAACCTAGCCTTTCTGTTTTTCTCAGATATGAAGTCTCGTAGAAAGTATCCAAGAAAATAAATTGTTGTATTATAGTGAGTACATGTTTTACTATTACAAGTAAATGTGAAACCCTAAAACTTCCTTTCCATTCTATTCTATTATATTCTATTCTTTTCTACTCTATTCTATTCTTTTAAGTGGTGTTTTTTCATGATTGCGCTAACTAGCATACAGTCCAAATGTATGCTTTAATTCAACTAGGAAGTTTTAACGAGAAAAATATTATCATCCACTCTGCAAAGGTATTTTTTTACTCACAGGTGTGCAGAAATTGGGGCCTACCAAGTTTGCAGCCCAGTAAGCATAATTAATCTCTTTATTCTGATGCAGAAAAACACGGAATGCTTAGGGGTGTACTATATAAAGACGACCACGTAAAATGAGACGCTTCGCTCTTTCCTCTGAAATGAAAATGTCATATGAGTAAAAGTTTAAATGAAAGTCAAAGATTCAATTGAATTCATCATGAATAAGTAATTTAAATTTTGAGTACATTGCTGCTTGGCAGTGACTGAGATATTAACTTTAAAATGTATCTCTAACAGCTGTGTAAAGTGATATCTTTTCAGTGAGAACTAGAATAATGAGTGATTCAAATGAAAGCCTGGGTAATTTAATGACACTGCATTTAAATAGACAGTGCAAATCAACAAACAATGCTAAATAAAAAAAGAAGTCTCATCCTAACAAGAAGGGAGCTCCATTAACTAGAAATAAAAAAACGCTATAAAACTACAACAAGATCCGGCCTGAAATATATAACATGAGAAGCTACAATATTAAAGAATGCTATTCTTCTCTGAAATTCATTAATCATCAACAAGCATGGACAACCAGTCCCAGCCTGAATCATTCAGCAAAGGCAAGAACCAGAGTTACTGATCGTTGTTAAATAAACAATAGCAAAACATAAACATATGCTAATGCTAAGCTTTAGTCGTCAGAGGATGTTCACATCAAGCCTCAAATGGTTGAACGTGACATCTGTAAAATTCCCTGAGCTCATTCCTTCTGAATACATCCAACAGCGCAACCGTAAAAAATGACTGTGCAACGATGGCAAGAAGACTTTAATGAATTAAAATAATGAGGCACACTGATTAACGTCCAACATCAAATCTCCTACGGAAACCAGTGAGAAAGTGCAAAACCAAACTAAAATCCATTGACAACACGCTCATGAGTACTTATAGTCCACAGTGTAGAAGCGTTAAATGTGTGATGAAAAGTTGGCACATGGTAGAGGAAACCAGAAGATAATTTTGCGCTTGTCTCATGCCAACTTTATTGCCGGCTTCTTGTCAGAAGGAAGCCCAACTTCACAAAAAGCACACGATATGAATGACTTATGTTTTTCGAACTCTAAATTTCCAATGCCAGAATTACATAATTATCATATTGTTACAAGCATCCTTTTTGATCATTTGAGGGTTCAATTAGAAAACAAAACAGACATTACAGACAAAAAATGCACTCATATGGGACATAAAATATATTGAAAATTTTTCGTGCATTTTCATGAAACTTAAATTGAACTGTTAGGTGTGGAAACATGAAGAAACTACGATAAAGAATGAACTGAAAAAATAAGAAATCAAAAATACTTCTGTCTGGAGATTTCCATCCGGAGGCAGAGAAATCAATTTAAACCTTAATTAGTAGACAAAAAGTTTCCTGTCGTCCTGTAGTAAAACAATTGAAGTAGTCTGTTTAATATAAGGACTATGATACTTACATAAAGATATCACCATTGTTCATTTTGGAACGGGTAGGGAGACTGCACCGAGACATCTTTACATTTTAAAATCAAGTTTTAAGATAAAAGCAAAAGGGTTGTTATGACAATCATTCAACTAGGGTATCAATGATACTAATGAAAAGTCACACGTACATACCTCAAATCAATCGAACAGTGAACAGAATCTGTCTAAAAAATTGCAACGCATCTGGACCTAATGTTCAAATACAATGGTCAACACATTTTCTTCAGAAAGGATGGCATCCTCCTTAACTAATTTATGGATCCAAGACTTGGACGCTTATTAACTCACGCCATGGTTAGACAAACTGCTCCTGCGTGTGAGATTACTCCAAGAACACATAAAAAAATAAATATAATATAACTCACGTTCAAACTAACCCCTAGATTTAGAGACTGAGTTTTCCGACGGGGCAGTCCTACCGGTAAATGTATCTGCTACAGAACAAAGTGGATTTCCATGACTAGAAGAAGAGGATATTAAAAAATGAATACCACCCACAGAAAAGAGAAATTCAACGTAACGAACCATTACATTGTAAATTCCGAACTTCAATATATTTCTTTTTTTGAAAATGTGTATTTTAGGTGTATCAAAGTACAAGAATGCAGTTATTGTTCAAATAAAGGAAAAACTTAACACTCAACAATTATTCGTTGTGATCCACAAAATCTACAAGTACACAACACACAACTTAGTATTTTACCAAGGATGAACAGCATACCAGCCACGATGGTAAAACTTAGATGATATACCTCTACCGCATACAACTCTGGTGTAGAAAGACACTAATGAAAAGCCACGAAACTTCCAATAACAACAATTAGGTACAATGAATGGATGGTACGCAAATGTCACACTACTGCACCAACACACTAATGAAATGAACACGTCAGGAATGCAACTGTACGCGGAAGATAAATAATCGCTTGTGGTCGATAGTGCAAAAAATATTGAAAACAAACCACCGTAGTTCAAATATTACTTTCCATACTAAGGAAAATAATACTCGAGCATAAATGTTTGGAATTGCCCAAAAGAGCAATTTAAATTTTGGATATCAAAATATTTAATTTCAATTTATTTTATGCTCTTATTGAGCGAACAATTTCCACTGCTCCAACATTTCCAATGTTTGGTTATGTTTCATTTAGCAACAATAACAAATTCTTCTATGGCGTATTTCTGTCTGGACAATTAGGAGGATGGAATCTCGACTTGACGGTTAGGTCGCAGTAAATAGTTGAACTCGAAAATTATCGGTACTGTACTGTAATTACACCTATAGTAGAAATCGATGCTTATTGTCAAACACTTCTGTAGTCCGTCTTGTTTCAGCTCGAGATCCAAGTACGTCGGGTGAGTAAAGTACTACTTTAATTTACCTGTCTTTGAGTGCGTATGGAAATGAAAAATTTCCAAGCTAAGACCTTGAACGGAATTTTTGAGCATAAATATTTACTTCGATGATAAATTGTCAATGACGCTGAACCATGCGTTTGCAGGAGAAACAAATTGAATCAGGCTAATTCTCATGTCTCGTCCGTAGATTGCGCAATGTTTGTCGCACTAGAAGCGTATGTATTGCACAATAGCACACGCACTTTATGTAAATGATATTCTACAGAGTCCCGCATTAAACTCAAAAAGACAATATTCAACAGTTAACGTACTAAATACTGTCCAATACACATGTCCTCAGAATTGTTTTTTAAGAGTTGCTACATTCACAGAGAAGTGCCTCTAAGCCCAGGCTGTGTAATCGAAATAACCGTTACAATACCTATTTCCTTTGAGCACCAAGCTTTACTCTCGTAAAATCTATCATTTTAAGAAGCAATATGGGGTCCGATGGGCATTGAGAGACCAAAACACAGGCTTGCAGTATTTTTTTTCTGTGCTCAGAGCAACCAAAAACGATCGCTGTTAGTGACAGCACGACAAACGGCAGAACCTTGCAGCCCGTAGATGGCCCCACATGGTGCAATACGATGACGTTTGAATGGCGCAATTGCATTTGGACTGTAGAACTAAATAAAACTGACATGAAGAATCTTACATGATTATAGCGTACTGTTACCTGGGTATGCAGGATTAAGTAATTCCCCATTCAAACATTTATGGTCATCAAACTTTCCAGTTTTTTGGATTTTCCTGTATACCATAAAAAATAGAGCATATCGTTTTTGAGATAGAGTATGTCGCATTTAACTTTATTTAGTTCAAAAGTTTGGTACAGTCATTCGCAAATTTCAAATTTTGTACTTTAATGTTGCTATATAACTGTGAGATAAAACCTTTCTCAAGAAATTATCAAACGTATACTCTTTGAAAGTGTTTTACCTATACCTATCATGTGATAATTAGGCACAATATGGCAAGATTTTAAAGTAACAAAACATCATCACACAAAGAGATATCTCAATGCTGATCTCCGTTAGGTGTGAAACAATCAACAACAGTTGGCGTTTCATCAGTGTTTATTAATACAATTACAGAGTAGTCAGTGAAATAAATGGGAAAAAATTAGATGAAAAGATTGATTTTGTTTTACATTGTTTTCAATGGGAAACATTATTTCAGAACCCGAACGATGTGAAATTCGAACACCATCAGGGAACGGATCATGTTCGAACTCTAAGGCATCAATGTTGTTATAATCTAGATTGACGCTAAATTAGTAAACAAAGTATATATTCAATAGCCTCCACCGAAATTTCCAGATGAAAAATTCTGTTCTTGTGTAGTCACCCTACGCGCAGCGAATCAAATGTTAAACGTATACATGGAACGCCATTCATGCATCATTTGACTACTTGAATACAGAAATGAAGAAAGAAGTGTCAACTTTCATCCAAGTGTCTATTATTTCAGGTGACACTGAAGTGTTTGATAGAAATATCATTATAATTTCTTTGTCCCATATTAGAACAGAACATTAATTCCAGATTAAATTACAATAGACCTGATGTATTTACAATTACGATTGGGGCTTGCTTTTTTTCAATTGATCAGGCACAGACAGCCACAGCAAAGAGCGGAGTGTGAGTGGATGTGATTGTGTAGGAGGGTGTGTATGTGTAGGTGTATAATGAAATTGAGAAAAATTAATTCCAGGCTGCATTGAGGTATAAATCTTTCCTTAGTTATTAGTTCGGTGTATTTAAGCTTGACTTTTCTAATATTTCAGTACTGAAAATGCAATTTTTTTAATTCCAAAGCTTGAATTGTTGTAACTAGTCTCTTTACATTGATTCTTATTTTCCTCCGAATGTAAGTAAAAATCCAAGGACGACAACGGACGATGTGAGACATAAGTAATATGAAATACGTATGCCAGCACAGTTTAAGACGAAGCTTAATACATTACCCTTAGAAAATCTTTCTTTCGATTTGAAACAGAGCCCCAATTATTGCTTGCTGGGAGTCAAAGTAAACTAAATTGCTGGCTGATGTTTTGCATTCCAAGAGCAGGTAAATATAAATGTCCTCAGTAAATCGCCTACAAAAGTGCGAAATAATTACAAACAATAATCGAAACACAACATTACCTAACAATTGTTGTATTAATTTTACAACACGTGATTTCTAATCAGCATATCTGCAATTTAATTTAAATATCTTCGTTTTTATAGCTATGTACACAGTAAGACTCATGTGAGGCGTTTTTTAAACCTATGGTAAACATTTTATACATTGATAAGATTTCAAATTCCATTTTAAATGAAAACTCAATTAATGTAAAACTATTTTCCCCAAAAAATTTGAACGTTTTACATATGCTAATATAATTTTTGTTTCCTTCTGCACTATTACTTCATACATAACAAGACTATATAATGACAGATTCTACACCATCGTTAATTTCTCTTTTGCATGCTTGTTATGAAAGGACGAAGATCAACCGAACTGAAACTATGAAACTACTGAACGAGAAACCATGTACGGCGACCAAAATTTCTAAAAATTCTGATTTTTTATACGACAACCAGATCTGAACATTCTTCTTTAAGAAAAAATACATATGGCGTCCTTACCAGCACTTCGATGGTTCAATTCACCATTTTCATCATAATATTTTCACAACAATTATGATCAAAAACATTACCATACATTACGTATGCGCTCTGCTTCTCATGAAACACCGTTAAGGATACCGTCCAGGAAAAAATCTTAATATTTTTGAAATTTTCATTGCTCTATTCGATAGAGAAATGTGGTGCTGGTCCCTACTCGGTTGCCATCGTGAAGGAGGAGTGCGTGAATCATGTCTGTGAGAGACTTGGCACGCGACTTCGTAACTTGAAGAAGGACGTGCGAGCTGCTACGGTAACCTCAAGTGGCAGACTGTGCAGCGGAGTCGACTGGCTGGCAAGGCAGGGCTGACTAATGCGGTGATCGACATGCTGGCTACGCATTTTGGTCAGAATGTTCGTTCGCATGACTCAGAGGGTACGACTGAATTTTCGCGAAAGTCCATTATTTTGACTTATTATCATACGAGCAGCCCTGACGAGAAGCCGTACCATTTGTTCTGTGCTGCTGGCCTAACTTCGTGGTGCTGGATGAGGTTGGCAGAGGCACAGGGCGTCACCCCTGAGCTTCGCACGCGCCACGCTCGGTACCTGGCGCACCTGCCCCAGGACCGTCTCAAGCGCATCTTTCAGGTGTATGTGAACCTGACGAGATCGGAGCTTCTTTTGCGGTGCTTGAAGAAACGGACTCAGAACCCTAACGAGAGTTTGCATTCCAAGTTATGGCTCCGGTGCTCCAAGGTGAAGAACGCTCACGTCGTCAAGGGTGACGTTCGCCGCCACGGACACCGTTCCTGTCCATAACTTTGGTTATGAGGACGGCTCCCTGTTGGTGCGACTGGGTCTGGGTCTTCAGGAACCAAAGATGGACCTGGACTCGGGGGCACCCCTACACGACGCACACCCAAGCAGCGTCGGATACAGCCCGTCGAGGACGCCACAGCGTATGCTTCTGGTGCCTTTTAGACAACCGCGTCCCTGGTACCACTTGTGGTACCGTTTCCTTCAAGGAGGCACAAAAAACTCAATAAAAGATGTTCAGTCACCCTCACCACCCTATAAAATGTTCAGTCACCCTCACCCCTCTCCGGCGCCGATTTTTCCAAGGAATACAGCTTGCGAATAAAAAGCCCTATAAAAAGATCTGGTCCTAGGTACTAAATGCGCTAAATTCAAAATCTATCTTCTCCAAGAGTTTTTATTGTAGATCAATAATTTTGATATCATTTGATTACCAAAAAGTTTCTGCATTTATTGACAAGAGCTTGTTTTGCTATTCATAATAATTATTGAGTTACAATAAAAAATCTACGAAAAATTTATGATTTTTTTGATTTTTTTTAATATTTTATAAAAACCAAACTATCGTAACTTTCAAAACAATCTTTCGTCATTACATGCAACAACTCTTTGCACATACACTGATATTAAAATCATTGCTCTACAATAGAAAGTCTTAGAGAAGATAAATTTGTAAGAATAACAAATTTTTCAACCATTTTGCCCCATTTTACCCCCATTACCACCGTAATTATGGCAAAAATAGGAAAAAGTGTGTAGTACAATCCCTATTTATTTTCAAAAATACATACGTATGCCGAATTTCACGGATCTATATCCCATAGAAAAAACGTTACGGCTATTTCGTTGATTCATGCTGATTTCTGGCTGGACGGTTCCCTTAAGACGGCCAGCACCAGATTATTATCATTTGCCTCAGTGATCTTTCACAAATTCTAAAGGTCACAAGCCGTTAGATGAGAACAGGTGAAATGAAATTAGTGACAAAGTTAGTTCGCGTACCCATATAAATACTGAATGAACTGGAACTGCAATAATCTACCGAAAACTATCAAATAAATCCGAAAATTAGGAATCATTTGTCTTTCCATTACATAAACATTTCAACAGCTAATAGCCCTTCAAAGAACGCCAAATGCGTAAATTTGAGGTAATTTGAGGAGCATGCAAAATATATTTGTGAACGGTAAGCAGAGCACTCACACCGCACCACGTGTTTCAAAAAAATTACTAACAAATAAGAGGGTTACATAGTTGATGCCTGGTAAGCATCAACAGGAATCGCCGCACCTTTGATTTGATCTTTGAGGGTAGTATCTTTCAATACTACTATATACATAATGAACCACTGTGTACGACACTACTCATACAAAATGAAATTTTACAAGTCTATTAGATGTCTGCCCCTGTAGAAAAATAAATTTGATACTAAAATTATACGAGCCGTTTCTTTCAACGCCAGTATCGTAGGTTCAAAGCGTAACTGGTTATTTTCTCGTCTAAAATAATTCTCGAAGGAAATATTTTAGATCATTCCCCTTATATGGCACACATTAAAGAACAAAGAACTTCTTAACGTTGTTGCTAAAAAATGTTAGCGTGACATTTTCTCATGCACGAGAACAAGCGCTCTTGTTCTCCTTGGGTGCTTTCAAGGATTTTTCATGAATGCACATATTAAATTCATTTACATTGCCTTCCTCAGAAGCAGTAGAACTGACAGGAACCCAGCGCTCTAGCGCAAATCAAGTCAGGTGACAAATGATTTGAGAAAAAAATTCTAAACAGATTTGGGGATTCATACTAAATTCTTTGGGAAACTGACACGACATCTGGAGAGACTTCGTACACTTCTATTGAAAAATCTAATTTCTCTACGTTACCAATGTTTTAGGTCCTTGTATTGAGGATTCAGATAATTTTATGTAGCTTGTATGATATCAACGCAAGGCTGGTCTACACGAGCAGCTAATAAAGAAAATTAGACTACTCACAAACAGAGCTGACAGAATTATTAAGTTGTTAGGAAAATAATGGCCTATTTTGGACAACACCTGTTATTAATCATGTAAGTGGCATTCTTTGTTCAAATTAATCAAGGTATAAACTTTTAATCGCCATACATCTTTGCCATCTATCAAGAAGATCATTTATGCCACGTCGATAAAAATCTTGTGACTTAGAAGCTAGGAAATCCATGAAAGCAGATTCAACCTCTTCTTTGATTCTGAATGTTTTGTTGCTCAAAATATTGTCAAAATTCTTGGAAAAATGGTAATCCAATCAGGAGAATAAGGTGGATGTTGTAAAGTTTCATATTCCAAATCCGTAAGCTTCTGTAGAGTCATTCTTGCAACATGCCGAGCATGGAGCAGAATTGGACCTCACAGATTCACCAATGCAGGCCATATTTTCTGTCAGTATGCATTTCGTCAAGTTGATTGCAGTAAACCTCAGCCGTGATGCTCTGATTAGCATTCAAAAACTGTTATGAATCACACCAATTGTACATCACCAGAGTCACGATTTTTTGTCGTTGAAATTTTGGTTGGGAAAGTATTTGGATACCTCATCACGATTAAGCCATTGTCCTAATCGTTCCCGATTATCATACACAATCCACTTTTCGTCACAGGTGACTATATGATCAAAAATGAAGCTGTATTGTTTCGGAGGAAAAACATCAAACACAATTCAAAACGCCGTGCACGTTAATGTTCATTGAGTTAATGCAGGACCCATTTTTCGAGCTTTTTGACTTTGCCAATTTGCTTCAGATTGCCCGACACAATTGAAATATTGACACCAAGTCGCTGAGAAATTTTCCTGACACTTTGTTGCAGTTTTTGATTGACAATCGCTTTCAAATCTTCATTCTGAAGATTGGGTGGCCGACCCGTAACATCTTCAACTTTGATGCTCTTATCTCCACCACGTAATAGTTGAAACCATCTTCGTACTGTTCTTTCACTCGCTGTGCTTTTTCCTCATGCCTGATTGATGTTTACATTTGTTTGAGCCGCATTTTTACCGAGCTTGAACTCATACAAGGAAAGTAATTGCATGCCTTCTTTTTTCATGTTCACAATTGTGGGTTGTGTCCCATCTGAAATCAGTTGTAAATAGCGTAAGTAAACAATAATGTAGAACACCTGTACCCAACTTTTTATGTTCATTGTTTATCTAAATTAAAGAAAAAGGTCAGGAGTAAAACTAATAATAAAGCACACTAACTGAAACGGTCAATATTTCCCTTTCAACCTAATACCTCTCCACGACACGTGGTACATTTCGTCTACAAATGAATGTTATGGTACGTTTGATACTACTTTCACTGATATATAAAAATGAGGTGCTATCGTTAATATCTGATTTACAATGTAGTTTTATTTAAATTTTAATAGATTTTAGTTGGTAGTCTTAGTTATACAGCAGTAAGCAAGAAGTCTGAGGTTGGATCAAATAAGTTCTGATTCAGTTTCATGCAGTAAAAACGATTTCTCGGAGTCCCACAGCTTCAGCACCTTGTTTTTCAGTTGCATGCATTTAATGGGTGATTTCGACCGTCACTTATCCCGCTGCATTGAATCTAGAGAAGTTCAATTTGAAACTTGTAGCATACATCAATAAATTCGTATTTTCTCAGTTTTCCGATGGTGGTTATATATATTTCCTCCGCTGAACAGAAAATAAGTTATTAAATTCAAAAAGTAAATAGTTTCTCTGGTTTACCGTGTTCGAAATACCAGTTCGTGCGGGGGATTTATCAGCAGAATTATTGATACTTGAGCAAGGATTCCTATAAGTCCTGGCGTCTTAGCACGAGTTCAGCAATCATTCCACCGACGCCTCCATGCATACATTATAACAGATGGGCCGAATTTCGAGCACTTATTGTGATTGCTAACCCAACTTTTAACTACGAGTATGTATGTATTCTTACAAAGTAACCATATACACAATTTAATTTTTCATTCACCCGACCACATAATGTCACATGTAAGCGTTAAAAAAATTCAAAGTAAACATATATGGTGCAAAGGTGTATTAAAAAGATTTTTATATGATCAGGTTAATAGTTGAATTAAATCGTACATTAACATTTAGAACTTTTCTAAGCTTTATACCTAACATTTTTGGATACCCTTTCATGGAGTAAATTATGCTTATTAACACGTTTCCTATGAATAATATGCTTAGTATTTTTAAAGCCTACATTTATTTTCTGATTTGGTTAAATGCATTCATTTCAATATTTTCTCTAGGTGGTTCCTTTTATTTGATGCAGTACCATTTGACCGTGACATTAGATACCTTTTATAAAATGTACTGCAGCCGTGCTGGCACACAAATGTATAAATTTATTGCAACTGAGAAACAAAGTTTCATTTAAAAACCGTGATTGCTACAATTTTGTACGACATGAACAAAGAACAGTGTGGTAAAATCGTTCATATCTTGATTGCTTTGGGAAATTTAATTTTTATTTTGCAGAATATTGTTCAACCAGTATCATTTGAACCAACTCTAACTTATTTTCTAAATTATTTTGAAAACGTGTGAATTGTTATAAAACAGCAGTTCAATAAATAAACTTGCAGTGAAGGGGAAGAATTTAGTGGGACTCCAATGTCGCACCTGATATTATTCAAACCCAAATGTCGAGAACTAAATTATGGGTTAGGCATGTGTTTTTCAACCTGTGTGGATGCATACGTGTTGACGATATACTATGCCAGATAACAACGGGAGTTGTAAGTTTCAATAATTTCAGACATTTAATTAACATTTTTCCTACAGAACGTAATATTTCTTAGATTGCAAATAAATATCATCCAAAACCTGTCTAGGGCAAGTTGTCTCATTGAACTATTTGCGTACAGCAAAAAAGTTTACACCCAGAAAATTCTGTGAGATCTTTTAAATCAATGTGTCTTTTTCAGTATTTTTTTCACATGGGCATTGAACTGAAGAGCTTATTCTTACACTACTAAGATGAACGGGAACTATTATCAGACGATGTACAGCGTCAGCGCCTTCACAGCAGGCTATTTATCTGTGTCGCCTCAACTACTTGCTATCGATTTGCGAGGAACATCTGTAAATTTTGTTTCACTCCTTTAACACTCATACTGGAACTTAATGAATTAATGAAATCTGAAAGAGTTTTATTTATAAGCGTTCGTTATGGGCAAATTATTCCTGTACAACGGATAACGAACTGAACGATCCTCCTGCAGAGAACAGCAAACCCAAATTAATTCTAATTAGGGTAGGCAAAAGCAAATCTCAAGTTGTGAATATTAAACATCCTCATTTCAAGGGAACCTACAGAACATTATGACAAGAACTGCTTACCGAAATACCTTTGTCGAAGAATAGCAAAATTTGATAAGCTTGTATCTGGAAAAACTAGCCCTGACTTCTTCTCGTCAAGAAAACTGAACGCAAATACCCTCATGGTAAGGATTGCAAATCCAAACATTCTGATATCGGGTAAAGGGAACTCCAGTAACTTTGAACAAGGACTCCAAGAATTTCATTTGATATTATTTTATAAGTTTATACAATAGGTATCGTACCGTACGTCACTTGGGTGACGAGCTGTACTAAAATGTCATACGTATGTACAATAAATTCGAAAAAAATGGAAGATAATAGAGAAACATATGTATTAAAGAAAATTGTGACAAAATTAAACAGTTATAGAATTTATAAACATCGACATAAGAAGAATTAAAAATGTTAAACTTTGCGCTCAGAACATGCAATAACCGAACAAAAACCCCCAAAATTATGAGTTAAGAGACTTGTTGAACGAAAGAATAAAATAAAGCTAAAGAACCTTGCAGACGTGCAGAAAAGTTGAATGAGCCACCAGAAGGTGGATGAGATGATAATCGAGCAGGAGTCATCAGAGGCTGTAGAATAGAATAGAATAAGGCAATAGGAACGAGCCGTTTGGCCCATTCTTGGTTCAATACCGAAGTCCCATGCCGTCTAAAAGTAAATCCATCAGTCATGCACGTACACCTTAACCACGTAAGTCAATTTAGTCGTGTTCACACATATCACTCACGCACAGGCGTTTATGTCACGAGCATTTATCTCAATCATACATTAACCTTAAGGAGTTAGGGACATAGTTAGTAGGATGTAGTACTGGGGGGGTTCGTAATCCAAAATTTATTTAGACGATTTTTGAATGTGTTCACAGTGCCAGCAGAAACTATGTTTTCTGGCAGCTGGTTCCAAGTAGCGGCAATTTTAACGGGAGAAAAGTTCATAGCTTGAGATGTCTTGAAGTTTCTCAGTAATAGTGTTTGACCGTTATTTCTGGTTCTTACGTTACCGTCTCTTTCGAAGAGCCCTTCCA
Organism: Trinorchestia longiramus; assembly: GCA_006783055.1. NCBI lineage: Eukaryota > Metazoa > Arthropoda > Malacostraca > Amphipoda > Talitridae > Trinorchestia > Trinorchestia longiramus. Next base: position 32,421 of record VCRD01005701.1, read on the forward strand.
GGGTAACATTGTTGAGGCCATTGAGATACTT
>VCRD01005702.1:13086-32445 GCA_006783055.1 Trinorchestia longiramus
GTGACAGGTAGTGACGGGTCACAGGTGGTGACGGGTCACAGGTGGTGACAGGTAGCGACGGGTGACAGATGGTGACAGGTGGTGATGGGTGACAGGTGGTGAGGCCTCTGATACAAACAGAAGTGTCACGAGAAGCTCAGTTTTATCAGTTTAGGTAGTACCAGTTAAAACTGTTCACTGGAAAAGGGTTGGCACAAAAAAGTGAAACGAAAATAAATGCACCATTTTATCAGCATAAAAATAATGCGAACTTCTGTGCATTATTTTTCTTTGGCACAAAAATAACGGTAACTTGCGAGCATCAGTTTGCCTGAAGGTTAGACAGGACGAGGGGGAAAAGACCAATAAATAGAAAATATTGAAACATCCTCACAGTTGCGTAGTTCTTCACCGTGAACGAAGTTGCAAACGTTGCAGGTTTTGCAACTTGATTAACATTTGAGCGTAAATCAGTACACGTTTTCCGGTTGAATAAAATGGTGCAAAATATTGTTGCTCTGAGTCTGGTAGCTCAAATATTTATTCGGCCAGCGTCGCTAAAAAGGAAATTGTTGAGCTTGCCTCGATTTTTCCGAGATTTTGAACAAGAAATGATTGTTTCACTTGCTGAGTCAGCAGGTTCATGACCTGACTTTCACCTGAAGCTCAATTAGAGAACTCGCATGAAAGGGTAGTACGTTTTTTTATTTTTTCAGTATCGTCCAACGTGCAAGAACTAGGGTTAACTTTTTTGCAGGAGTAACAAAAATTTTTGTCGATTTCCGCATTTTGATGTAAATTCTAGTATAATAGACTGTAATCGCGGTCAATTCTACGATCATTGGTTATAGTAGCAGTTAATTCTACCATCGTTGACTATAATCGTTCATAATTCTAAAATCATTGTCTGACACATTGTTTGCCTCGTTAATTATCATATTCAGGGCCGTCCTAAGTTTTTCTTGTTCAGTTATTTTTTCGATACCTTACACGTGTGATCGAGGAAGACAACTAAAAACTTGATTTTCATTGAACAAAAACTCCGGGACCGTTGCAGAGCTGCATAGGTCTTGCTACAAGCTTGGGAGATTCATTTGGTGCTCAGAAGCATTGTTGGAAGGATGGCACCCGCCAGCTGCATTCAAACCACCGTGTATAAGTCTGGGCCGAACCCCACGTTGTACTCATACACTCCAAATGATAAGAAAAGGTACATAATTCTCGCCCGTGAAAAAATTTGTGTCCAAAATCTTTCCTTGGCCGTTCAGTGTTGTCGATCTGGCGTATCAAACTGGCCACGTGTCATGAATTAGACATTAAAGTTTTCATTCGATCCTAGTGTTAGGTTGTTAGAAATGTCGAAAAAAAAGCTTTGCCTCTTCATGAATCGGGATCATTATAGCTTTAATTGAACTCCTATTTGGAGGAAAAGAATTTTGATTTGCAGTGTATTCGAATAGTTAATTGCTCTTACTGTGTCTCGTCGAAAGTTTGTCTCGATAATTTGAATGTTTCGTTATATTGACTTTTTTCGGCATATCCTTCCTGTCGTGGTAATATGCATGTAAACACACAACCACGACTTATACATATTTTGTGTGAGTTTAGTGCGGCTTTTATTGCATACGTAGTGGAATGTTCTAGCTATGACAGTAACCTTATAAAAAATTGCTGGTAAATATTTTATTAAATTGAATCGTATCAAAACCTTGCAATGTAACTGACAGACGCTATGAATGTGGTTCGAAGTACATAAGCTTCAATTTAGATTGTTTATATTTCATCGACCAAAATATTTCCGTTTTTTTGCGCTTAACTGGTATTGAAAAGTAAACTTCCCGAAAAATCAAATGGTACTAAAATAAATGATTCAGAGAAACCGCGAATGGATTGCCATGGTAGAAGAAGGCTTATTCAGCATAGGGACCATACCACACTACTAACATGGTCTATTTGGTCTAGCTCTGCTGGACCTCTGTTTCTAGCAGGCAATACCTGCAGCGATATATTGTACAGCTGCTGCCCTTCTGGATATATATTTCTTGCTGCAATATTGGATCAACTCTACAACATCCAATATTAGTGAAAAAAGGTTTAAAAAGTTGATTTATTGAAAAATTTGATAATTTCACTTTTCGGGCAATCTGCTATCTTCAGAAAAAATACCATTTTAAAATTTTTACATGTACAGGTTAGTTTCAAGAACCAAGATAGAGGGTGAAGCGATAAGAAAGGATTGCAATATTTATATATAGTTAGGATCTAGCCAAGTTTCATAAATAATTTTAGTATTATTCTATATATGAAATGAATTGTCTGCTTTCGCGCCATATTTACTCGTTCAGGCTGTTGTTCAAGGATTGAGTTATGCTCTACAATTAATCGGAGGTATCCTTCATTGGAAAATTCATTGCTGTCTTATTTAATTTTTAGTTTTTTTTTATTCAATCCACACGACACATAACCACTATCAATACTTTCACATGTAATTTGCATTACCAGTACCAATTCTTTCACAGACATATACTTCACATTACTATTATTGTTTTCACATATACACACTTCCCACAACAATTATATTGTTCTTACATGTAATCCGATTCACTAGCCATAGTTCCCACACATGATTACCCATTCAGTTCACACATACTTTTAAACATGTACAATTCTTAGCTGTTGAAATCATAATTTTTTTTCTATCATTCTAACGGCACATCTTGAATTAGTACGACCCTTTTATTTGCAGTTGAATGAAAACCTTTTCAACCCTTTTATGTAACGCTAAGTAAGCATGCTAAAATATATAAAGAAGGGTTCGAATTTTGTCTTTGAAGTCTAGAGTGTTGTGAATTAATACATGTGATAACGTAGCTTCAAAACCAACCTCATGTCACTGCACTGCTATTTAAATGCCACTTACACAAAGGAAATTCACTCTTAACATTCATTTTTCTGTTTTGTTTCAGCATGAGTATTCCTCGTGGCGTAAAAGACAGCAATGGATTTCTAGTGAAGGCCCTCCCTTCTGGTAAGCCGTGGCCTTTGATGTCCGGTCTGGCACCACTCTTCAAGGAGTCCAAAGTGGACACTCTACCTGGTGCTTTGAAGTACAGCGCAAACCTCCGTGGTAACAAGGAGTGCATGGCCACTAGACAAGTCCTGCAGCGGCACCGCGAAGAAAAAGATGGCAAAACCTTCGAAAAGTTGACCCTCGGAGACTACACCTGGCTGACTTACAGGGAAGTCGAGATGGCTGCTGAGTCCGTCAGATGTTTTTTAAGCAACATGGACTTCGAAGCTGGCAACCGCATTGCGATTTTCGCTGAGACTCGAGCTGAATGGTTCATTGCTGCCATGGGGGCATTGAAGCAGCGAGTGTCGGTTTGCACTATTTACACCACTCTGAGCGACAAGGGCATTATTCACGCTATAAACGAAGTGGAGGTGAATCTCGTTTTCACCTCTTTTGACCTTCTACCTCGAATGAAGAAAATTCTCAGTGAGTGCCCTCGCGTGACAACGGTCGTTGTAATGGAAGACCAACTGGAAAAAATGGGAAAAGAGGATCAACTTCCGAAAAATGTTAATGTTATCCCGTTCGCTGAAATGACAGATGAGAAAAATATAGCTAACGGGAAATCCATCATATGTGAGCCTCAGCCAGACGACGTTGCTATAATAATGTACACTAGCGGATCTACAGGCACTCCCAAGGGCGTGGAGCTAACGCACACCAACATTTTGGCATCAGCTATCGGTTACTCGGTGCAAGTAAACCTGACTGAAAATGACAGGTACTTGGCCTTTTTACCATTAGCTCATATCATGGAATTGGCCACTGAAACAGCCCTTATTTCAATGGGTGTAACTATTTACTACTCGTCTCCTCACACTCTCACGTCGACGGGTCCTAAAGTGAAGCAAGGCTGTGCAGGAGACGCTAAACTAGCGAAGGCAACTGTGATGAATGTCGTGCCGCTGCTCCTGGATAGAATAATCAAGGGAGTCACACAGGCTGTTGAAAAGCAAGGCTGGGTTAAAAGCTTCGTCTTTAACACATTGGTTGCTTACAAGTATTGGCTCGATTATATTCCTCTCTCATCTAGCGTTCTCAATTTCTTGGTATTCCAAAAAGTTCGAGATGAGCTCGGAGGACATTTGAAGCGAGTCATTGCTGGAGGAGCTCCGTTGTCGCCTCAAACTCACAACAATTTCAGAGCTATTTTTGGTTGCACCATTCAAGTGGGTTACGGCTCAACTGAAACTGGCTCGTTGGGTACTGGAATGAACGAGGACGACAACAGCACGGGGCATTGTGGAGGCCCCTGCCTGAATGTGCTTCTCAAGCTTGATGACTGGGAAGAAGGAAACTACAGAACTACCGACTTACCTTATCCTCGAGGAGAAATTATCATCGGAGGAGTATCAATCGCCAAAGGTTACTTTAAAAACGAAAATGAAACTAAAAATTCGTTCTATGAAGAAAACGGCATTCGTTGGTTCAGGACTGGAGACATTGCTGAAGTTGACGACACCGGTTGTATCAAAATTATTGACCGGAAAAAAGATCTTGTAAAATTGAAGCATGGAGAGTACGTTGCTCTGGGAAATGCAGAAATGATCCTAAAAACTCTGAACGTGGTGGACAACATGTGCATTTTTGCCGATTCGACTCGAGACAAAGTGGTGGCTGTGGTCGTTCCTGTTTTGGATGTACTACAGAAGCTCGCGGCCAGCGTTGGTGTTAGAGACCCTGACCTAACTCTCGAGGAACTTTGCGATAACGAAAAAGTAAACTTGGCAGTGTTGCAGGAATTGCAGGTGCATGGTCGTCGATGTGGACTGACTCGATGGGAGATTCCTGCTGCTGTACACCTCACCAACGAACTCTGGACTCCAGACTCCGGATTGGTGACAGCAGCGCTGAAGCTACGTCGCAAACAGCTCGACCAGCAGTACCGGTCTATGGTGGTTGATATGTACATGCGTCTAGCTGATTAAATCTGAGCGTTCTAAAAGCACTTACCTGGTTGTATTCTATTCTTTGTACAGGAAATGATGTATGAACTAGCATCCGTTAATGTTAAATCCAAGCGTTAAAGAAGAACTTGTCTGATTAGGCCCTACTACGTGTAGAAGGAAAGGCGTAAGGACTAGCGTCAGCAAGACGTTGACGAGGTAAAGCATGTTGTCAAAGCATCATTGTTTCGCTTTACTGTCTTGGGTGATCACTTTTACGTTACTATGTTGATCTGGCCTAGAGATAATTACGAGAATTGGTTTACTTCGTTCCTTTTTGAACTCGTCGCTCTCAGATTGACACGGTGCCCAGAAGTCAAAAATTTTATTTTTTAATGTTCTGTCAACTCGCAGACTGTTGGCTGCATGAGATTTGTTTTCAAATGTTGTTTGGGGAAAACAGTTTGTGTTTGTAGTTTTTTCCTCGTGATAAGTTGTTAATTTTTTATGCAAGGAAAAGAGTTAATAAACATTCCAGTAATGATTGTCTGCTGCATATTCGTTTGCCTGAAAATACGAATAAAAGTGCTGGTTTTTTGTTGAAAATTTGTAATATCTAAAAAGTTACACATCTGGCCAGAGTATTGTTTGTTCGCGTGTAAAGTATGTAAAATCTTGATTAACTCCTATCTCGTACGCATGTTCTTAAAATGTTAGATTTTTACTTCCTCTTTATATAGTTGAGGGCTCTGTTTTTGGCAGTTATTACTACAATTAAGGCGGGTCAAACTGCTTTCAAATTTTCATAGGAAATCCATGACAAAATGAAAACTAGGATACCGTGTTCTTGTTTATTATTGTTAATGACCGTAAGTTTATGCGTTCATACCCTAGTAGTTTCATTTTGTTTTGTATCCTGTGATTGTCAACAAATTTGTTTCTTCGGTAAACATTTGGATCAAACATAAACATCCTATTGAGGCTCTGAGTTCAGCAAATAAACCCTGCATTACATGGGCATTTTGAAGTCATCGCTCGTAAAACCTGACTTTTCCAATACGACAATCCTCCTTCGCCGATTGTTTAAGAATATCCGTTGTGGATGTCCTTTAACAATCGCAAGTATCTTTCCGTAGATTGTTGATATCCTCCTGAAATTGCCATTATTGAGGTCTCTGGATTGTTGAAGACCCAAGTGGATTGTTGAGGAAGTTCTGGGCTGTAAGGTTATAGTATTGTAAAAATTGAGTATTCAATTGCTCTGATTTTGCTGTGATGTATAAATTGGAATACGTTTCTAACTGTGGTTAATTTTACTATCCTGCAATGTAATCTTAACTTGCTTTATGAAAATGCCATTTTGGAAGGAGTTCTCGCTGTTTCTAGAATCAACTAGCGAACTATCAGTTAACCGAAAGTATGGAGATTTCATTTTAACTGTGGAAATTTCGGTTTAACTGTGGAGATTTCATTTCGATTGTGGAGATTTCATTTTAATTGTGGAGATTTGATTGGAATTGTGGATATTTAACTGGGACTGTAGAGGTTTAATTGGAGTTGCGGAGATTTAATTGGAATTGTGGAGATTCAATTGAGTTGTGGAGATTCAATTAGGAGAATAAAGAATTTATTGAAATTGTAGAAATTTAATTGCAGGGATAAAGAAATAATTGAAATATTATAGGTTTAATTAAAATTAAGAAAATTTTTGTCGCACTCTTTGTTTTAGTAATGATCCTTGTAATTTTTTATTCATCTTAATTTATGGTATTACAAACAAGGTGTCTATATATAACGGTTTTATGTTCACTTAACTATGACATTGCATTTATATTTTCAAAAATTGCGAGTTGCGTTTAAGTTAATTTAAGAAAGACATTATTAAATAAGGTCAAGCTAGACTACAAAGCAGTGAGAGCATATCGAATAAGATTAATTTAGTGTTTAGAAACAATAGTCTTGGGATCCAGTCGAACAAAGTAATTTGTAGTATTTGTATTAATCAAATAATACAAGTTGTACCTATACAAATTTAATTGACTTGCATATTTATCTTTCTACTCTATATTCTTCCAGGAGTTGACTGTAAACTCTGTGTTATTTTTCCTTGTTTTACTCCCAAGTCAGAGATATTGATCAAATACGCCAGCTGTCATTTTCATTTTTGAATTATTATCTCCTAAAGAGAAATTTTGCTGTTCTGTGTGGGAAACTATGTGCGTGGTGAGGGGTTCTGACCATATTGTTTATAACTGGCTAATCCTGTAGTATAGCCACGTGCTCTCATTCTGTAACTGGACAGTCAGTGTTCCATCACAGGGATGTGAGTCACCCTGCAACACCGAGAATTGTGTTGTTCGTTTCAATTTATGCAGTTTAAAAACTACATATATGATCAATAATTTAACATGAGGAAAGATTACCTCGATGTTTTGAGTGAAAATACACCATTTCAAACTATTGACTTGCATGTTCATAACCAAGACCTGTCTTTAACTCATTAAAGTGGCTAATCGAGGGCCATTAAAGTTTGGTATACAAATGTACTTCACTATTTAATTAGTAAACTGTGAATATTTCATTCAATCTACTTAGAAAATACTGAGCTATCTTAACTTAGGCTAATAAGTGAATATCTGATCAATAATTCATATAGAGTTTAGGATAACATTGCAGTAAGCAAAATTTTTCGTCCCTGTTCACGTAACGATATCTTTTGGTAAAGGACTATGTCCGACGGTAAAAGACGATGTCCGACGGTACAAGATAAAGTTCGGCTGTAAAAGACGATGTCCGACAGTATAAGATAAAATCCGACGGTAAATGATAGTCCTGCGGTAAAAGACGCTGTTGGACGGTAAAAGACGATGTTGAACTGTAAAAGACGATGTTGAACTGTAAAAGATGATATCAAGGGAAGAAAATGATGTATGACGGTAGGAGATGATGTATGACGGTAAGAGATGATGTATGACGGTAAGAGATGATGTATGACGGTAAGAGATGATGTATGACGGTAAGAGATGATGTATGACGGTAAGAGATGATGTATGACGGTAAGAGATGATGTATGACGGTAAGAAATGATGTATGACGGTAAGAGATGATGTATGACGGTAAGAGATGATGTATGACGGTAAGAGATGATGTATGACGGTAAGAGATGATGTATGACGGTAGGAGATGATGTATGACGGTAAGAGATGATGTATGACGGTAGGAGATGATGTATGACGGTAAGAGATGATGTATGACGGTAAGATATGACCTATGACGGCAAGAGATGATGTGTGACGGTAAGAGATGATGTATGACGGTAAGAGATGATGTATGACGGTAAGAGATGACGTATGACGGTAAGAGATGATGTATGACGGTAAGATATGACGTATGACGGTACAAGACGATTTACTATCCCAGCCTCAGAAGTTCTCGAGACTGATCCTGACAGTCGTCGTTAAATTCTTGCTTCGCTAAGTGGGCGGACATCTAACCTAACCTAAGCTCATGAAACTTATTTATATCCAAACTCCTTGAGTATATTAAACTTCAATATACGAAGGAACCTTTAATAGTCTACGGTTATCCTACATTCTTTTTTCTTTGTTCCGCGAGGAGGAAAATGTTCTGTACAGAATTAATGTTGACCTGCGATGATGTATGTGCGGCACAGCAATACTATTAATGTTATGCAACATTCCAAGAGCTAGGAGAGCATCTTATATGTAAGGGATGATGGTATTACTCATATTCAATAGTGAATTAACGTGTAATGATAAATTGTGTCTAAACGTGGTTGAATTACACAGGTAATTTCTTCATTCCCTCGCAATACACGTAAGGACTTCTTTTTTTCCAAAAGGAACAGAAACTAGCAAATAATTTTTCTGTTTTCTGTCTCCCGTTGTAATATTTAATCTCTTACTCACCTTAGTCAGCAACATTCCTCAGAAAAATGTTTCTCTATTTTTGTGTAGCACCATACGTAGTTTACTTGTGTTGAACATGACACCATGTATTGTTTAGTTATGCTTGTGTATCATGTGAGAAAACCATTTAATTTTTACATAGTAGATTTTCAGTAATTCTTCATTAATACCATTGCCCGGGTATAGAATCGTACTTGGACTTTCCATGCTTTCTGTTAGACAGAATTTCCAATGACCATTTCCTTCACTTCATTGTAACATTTTACATACCAGCTCTTAACTTTAATTATATGTGTATATATTTGATCAGTAATCCGCTGCTGTAATTCAGTAGATGGCGGCACGCAGCTGCTGTAATTCAGTAGACGGCGGCACGCAGCTGCTGTAATTCAGTAGACGGCGGCACGCAGCTGCTGTAATTCAGTAGACGGCAACACGCAGCTGCTGTAATTCAGTAGACGGCGGCACGCAGCTGCTGTAATTCAGTAGACGGCGGCACGCAGCTGCTGAAATTTTGCAGTCTTGTCTAGGTTCCAATATTGTTATTTCATTTCCAGGTCCTTTGGGCACGAATCTTTCCTTTTTCCAGGTGCATATTATCTACTAGCAGGGATAGAAATAGTGACCCATGTAACCTACCCAGACCTATTAAACTTATCGACAAAATTTTGTTTTGGATATCCTCTTGTGTCATGCCTCGTATTTTCGAGAAGAAAATTCATCTCATAAAATTCTGAAAACTAATAAAAAATAAATAGTAGAAGAGGTACTCCGTGGCAATCCTATGTGCTGTCACTCGAAACCTATTCCTAAAACAGAAAAACTGGTAGGTCTTTTTACTCAAAATTAGACCATGCATTGAACAAGACTGCAGCGTGTCTAACATCAAAGATATTTTTCAGTGAAATTGGGGCTGTGAAAAACTCTCGGCTATAAATTACGAGAGGTAAAAAACGATAAATAAATAATGGTTAGTGGTGGTGGTGGTGGTGGTGGTCGGTACCAATAGAAAAGATTTGAGAGAGAGTTTGGCACAGGGTGTACCTAAGTAAAGAGGTGAAACGGAGGGGATATTAGGAGGGAAATAGAAATGAGCGCTCTGCGCACATGTATTGAGTGGTGGGGGTTTGTCATTGGGGTTTGTTCTTGTAGGTGGTCTTTATAAAGGGTTGTCTAGAGGGGAATTGATGTTAGGTGTGGTGGTGTGGGGTGTCATGTGTATTTGGGCGTTGGAGGGGGGCCGAGTATTTTTGTTTTCGAGCTTGGGAAAGCTCTGCGTGGTATTTGTCTAGTTTCTTGTGGGAATGTAAATAATGGTTAGTTATACCCATTCTCCGAGGTAGAGCGAGTGTATCCAGGATACGCTCGCACGCAACGCGTTTTTTTCCGTTTCACGAACGCAACGAAATTCTGTGTTGGCAGATATAATTATAACTGGCCAGTTCCGTGAAAATTCCACGATTTAGATTTGATTGAAATTATTATAAAGATAAATGCATTGCAAATTTACGACGAATTATTCTGTTTTAAATGAATACTTTTCATTAATATATACAGGACTTCCGTTGTACATCTCATATAACGATAACGTAGCCCAGATAGTACCCCTTAAAATTCCTTGATTTAAAAGTAAGAAAATTAAGGTTCTATGAAATGAATGCATTTTTCAGTTTTACCTGTGGTTCCATCAGAATCAGAATATTTTTCTTGGATGTATACAGAACTTTGATTTTGTATCTTCCGATACAATAACTTGGCCGTGTAGGAGAAGAAAGTTAATAACGGAACAAATGACGTGTTTTATAGTGATCCAGCGCCTTTGGTATCCACAATACAATGCTTGTAATATAAGCGTACTCATTTTGATTTTAGTTCAATACTTTTTCTTCGGTAATAGATAGGAAGTAATGGCACGGACACACACAGATACAACAAGATGGAGATACATAATCAATTACATATGTAGATTATATTACTAATAGGCCGACACGTGAAAACATTCTCGAGTTTTTTACTAATTTTTTCGTTTGATTTGCTACTGGACGCGGGCATTGCGAAGGAGTTTCCACATCGAAGGGGAAGAACGCTAATAACCAAAAAAATGGCGTATTTTATAGTAATCCTGATCATTGGCATAAACCAGGGGTCGGCAAAGTGGTCGATATCGACCCCTGGGGGTCGAGGACAGAATTCATGGGGTTGATAAATCTATGGGGGTCGGAAGGGGTCGATTGAGGAAAATAACAAGAATCAATTAGATTTTTCAAGACCTGGGGTACAAATACATTTTTTATAGAAAAATTTGAAATTTGGTCAAATTTTAATCTACAAAATAAAAAGGGAAAACTTCAATATAAATACGTTGTAAATCAAATTAAATGTTAAGAGTAAACAATTGCTTACAATGCAGTAACCGCAGTCGAGACAGCGTGCGCTAGTGACAGCTACTCAAAGCCTTACCTCTAGCGCAGTATGTGTGTATGTCTGTAGTGTGCAGACGACGTATACACAAAACATGCACAGCACAGAGAACCGAGTACACTCCCACTCCTGCCACACGATACTTTTTGCAGGATACTTGTATCAATTTTTAGTAATTATTAACGATGTTACATTTTATTGTTTTCTGTGCGTACTGGGTCGATATGATATAATGGCATGGAGGGGATCGATGTAAATACAAATATCCTATGAAGGGGTCGACGGGTAATAAAGTTTGCCAACCCCTGGCATAAACAATACAATGCTTAGAATACATGTATACCTATTCCATTGAGAAGTCAGTACTAAGATAAACACTTTATTTCAGGTCTTCAGCAATGCCTCGTTTCCAATTCATTCCCCTTATCTAAGTCAGCAGTCAGGTGGGACACGAAAAGTATATACATACATACACTTGGGGTTTATCATGTGTAGAGATAAGCTCCACTGTCGGAATTGGAATAATGAAGGTGGAAAAAACAAGACCTGACTGACAGTAATGAGAATAAATTATAGTTTGACCATGTTTAGAGTACAGGACTCGTAAAGTTCCTCTAAAATGCAGTTAATTTTTTTTGCGTTCTTCAATGCGTGCAAGTATCCCTACCATGTCTGTTCTTCGAAGTCTACAAAACAGTATTGAATTACTTAAACATCTGATCAAACGTCAACCTACAACTGCGGTCCACCATCAATCAGGATGCATTTTCTTTTCTTTTTATTCGGGTTATTTCATCTTCGTTGACTGAGTTGACAGGATATCACATGGCCTGTATTTTTCTGCCTGGCTGATGCGGCAACAGCATATGAAAAAAGTGATGAGAGACAAAACTTTTCTAAAGAGCATTTTGTTTGATTCATTGAATTTGGTTCTCCGAATTGCATGATGCTCTTCGAGCTTCGTTTTTAATGTGCATTTTTTGGAGGACTGCAGCGCTAGTTGAGGGTTTTAACGTGGCCCCAGGCATATATCAGGGCTTTCCCAGAGAACAGGAAGGCTTTCGTTAAATGGAGGGTCCATCTAGGACGGAGGGTTGTTGGGAGGAAGGGTTTCGCTAGAAGGAGGTTCATGCTAGATGTAGGAATACTGGGGGAGGGGGGAATCCCCACTAATATTTAACTTGTTTCATAGATATAGAAGTCTCTAAACTTTAATTTTTAGTTGGCGCCAGAAAATATTGATACTCAAAGAATGTTAATGGTCATGAAACTCTGTATGCTGTGGAGTATACTGAAGTTTACTGTATTTGTGAATTAACAAGCACGGTGCGGGTTTGAAGTTGAATTTCTGCTCTCCACCATTTTAATCTTTAATCCTCAATAACAGGCAAAAACCTCTGAAGTCCCGACGAGCCTTGCCAAGTTTTTGCTCGTCAGGCGATGACTACACTTGTCCTCTAACATTCTGACGAACTTTTATGGAGTTATGAACGACAGTCAGGGCTCTGACGTTAGTAGTATTGAACCCCTACACAGTCTTTCCTTATGTTAGCATACCATAATGCTTACCTGACCCCTGAAAGATACCTTAGGGCCAATATGGCCTTAACAATACGTAGTACCGATGGTTACACAGGAGTACTTCTGAATAAAGTTTAAAAAAATTATTATTATTAAATCTGAGTACATATGCTCGTATCTACCCATTTACGTTAGCTGTGAGATAACCAGATCAAACTCACTTGTATTGAGTACGAACATGAGTATTTACGTCCGTGAGCTTGTATCCTAGATACTGAAACTACTGCTAGTTGTGCATTAACGCCGATCAGTCGTGAAAGTATTTACCTCAACGAGCTGGTATCCTAGATACTCAAAATACTGCCAATTGTGCCCTAAAGCTAATCAGTCGCATAGTACAGCTGGTATACTTTTCGAGACAGGTCAAGAATTGCAACAAAGTAACTGGAAAAAGATTGGAAGTTTAGCCTTGAAAACTTTTTGCAGCTGAGGGCAACAGGTGTCGTAACACCTGAGAACACCTGCTTTTCAAGACACAGATGCAGCTGTCAGATCTTACGTAGTAATTCAAGGAAAGAAGCGCAGACGCTTACGTGGAACTTCTCTTGACAATTCTGAGCGCTAGGCTTGTCTAGAATACCATATTATGCTATGTAGACAAGCCTTTGTATGTTCTTTTTCTAGTCTAGACTATTTCAGTACTCTATGCACTTAGATTATTTAGGCAGGAGCTCTCTTGGCGCTTGGAAAATGGCTTGAGTTCTCTATAGGTATGGCTTGAATTCTCTAGGAACACGGGTTCTCTATGAACTCGCTCGGGTTCTCTAAGAATTCGGGTTCTCTAGGAACTCGGGTTCTCTAGGAACTAGGGTTCTTTATGAACTCGGGTTCTCTAAGAATTCGGGTTTTCTAGGAACTCGGGTTCTCAGGAACTCTGGTTCTCTAGAGGACTTGGGTTCTCTAAAGAGTTTGGGTTCTTTAGGCGCTCGTTCTCTAGGTGACTTGGGTTTTCTAGGAGACTTGGGTTTTTTAGGAGACTTGGGTTTTCTAGGTGTTATGTCTGAGCTCATGTGGAGAAAGTGTGAGCTCCTTTTGCCTTAGTACACACCAACATTATTTTATCTTTTAGTTAACCTACTTTTTTGCAGAATATAAACTCTGACACTTTTTTATTTATTTTTCATCCTTCTAGAATCAGCAGCGCTATAATTTTTTCCTGCAAAATCATAGACCAATGAAAATTGGAATTTTTTATTCGAGCGTAAATCCCAGGCATGTTTTGCGGACAGCGTCTGGTTGCAGGCGCGGTTCCGTGAACCAGTTTTTAGTGTCGTAGAGATAAAAGTCGTGTCAGCAGCTGGTTTTATGGCCTATGCATTCCATATTTTTAGCCACTAAACACTGCGGAAGGTACATTAAACACTGCGTTTAGTGTTAATGCAGTATTTTGTTCGTATTTTGCGAACTCTACGAAAGTTAAAGTGGATGAACGACTTTCGATAGTATTGCTAATTCAAATTCCTGTCACATTTCCAATTTTCGACTTTGTTGTTGCTACCAATGAACAAATCCTTGCAGTGTTTTAGGATGGCCATCAGGCAGAGTAATATTTTCTAGCGTTTGAAACACGCTGGTAAAAGTTTTGAACAGAAAAATCCCTTCATCAGTGGAGCGGAATGCTGGAAAATTTTTAAAACTGTACAGGGAATATGGTACAATATCCAGGGAGGAAATTGTTCATTTCTTCCTAATTCAGCTGTACATCGTTCAGATTATTTTTAATTTCAGCGATAAATATCAAAAATTTATGCAGAAGTTCAGACACTTGTCAATTATTCATTATAACTGGAGGAAGGGCGTTTAAATATTTCCCGGAATTTAAATTTTTCATAACTGTTTCATCATTTTAATATTTTCATTATTACATTTTTTTGAAATCTCACTAATTCAAATTATAATTCGTGAATGTTAGGTTAAGAATTTGCGCTTCAATTTTTAAAAATGTATATTTTTAGACTATCTTAGAATAGTTATAATTAATCATTTTTTGTTTCTATTAAAATGCAATAGTTTATTAAACGCATTCAAACTTAACTTTCTTAGTTATGTCGTAAGAGACAACAGGGAATAAGAAATAGGGACGGGCTCTTTTCTCCGCCCATCAACGGCGTTAAACTATTGTCTAATGTTTCTAATGCATTGTTGCAGGTGGTTCAAGATGCACGGGGTGCTTGACCAGAACGGCTGGTATGTGAAATCCTACGCGAACGGAAAACCCTGGCTGGAGGACACGCGCCTTGCTCCTCTGCTCCAGCAAGCCAAAGTAGAGACGCTGCCTCAAGCCTTGAAATTTGCGGCCGATACCTTCGCTGATAAAAAGTGCATGGCTACAAGGACGCTTCTGGCCCGACATCAAGAGACAATAGATGGCAAAAAAATGGAAAAGTTGTCGTTGGGAGAATATTCGTGGCTCTCTTACTCTCAAGTTCTTAAATATGCTGAGCTCGTTGGGTCGTTCATGTTCGAGCTTGGCTATGGAATTGGCGATAAAATCAGCATCTTTGCTGAAACTAGAGCTGAGTGGTTCATTTCTGCAATGGGCTGTCTGCAACAGAGAGTATCAGTGTGCACAGTTTACACTACCTTGAGTGATGATGCAATAGTTCATGCTTTGGCTGAAACGGAAGTACCAATGGTATTCACCTCGTATGAACTTCTCCCAAGACTGGCTAAGCTTGTTGACAGGTGTCCTAACATCACAAGACTCGTAGTAATGGAAGATCAATTGGAAGGCGTAGGAGATGCTTCAGTTGTTCCAAAAAGAGTTGTTGTCACACCATTTAAAGAAATAATGAACTCTGGCGAAGTGAATCCGTCTGCTCGGTTAACTAAGCCTAAACTTGACGATGTTGCTATCATCATGTACACTAGTGGGTCGACTGGAACACCCAAGGGAGTAGAACTAACCCACCATAACATCCTCTGTTCTGTTGTGGCCTACTCCTCTCAAATGAACGTTGATGCAAACGACCGCTACTTATCTTTCTTACCATTAGCTCACATCCTCGAACTTGCTTGTGAAGTTGCACTTATTTCGCTGGGCATTACTATTTATTACTCGTCGGCTTTCACTTTGACTTCCAGCAGCCCTAAAATCGCACCAGGAACGGAGGGTGACTCTATCCTGGCTCAGCCTACCTACATGAACTCCGTCCCTCTGATGCTGGATCGAATTTTGAAGGGTGTGTCACAGGCGGTTGAGCAACAAGGTTGGCTGAAGAAAACTATTTTCTATTTAGTTGTAGCGAACAAACAATGGCTGGATCGGATTCCGATCATAGGGAAGTTCTTAGATAGGGTAATTTTCCAGAAAGTCAGAGCTCAGCTCGGAGGAGAACTTACGCGGATCGTTATAGGAGGCGCACCTTTGTCTCCTTTAACACACAGAAATTTTTGTGCCATTTTTGGCTGCACTTTGCAGGTTGGCTACGGCGCAACGGAAACTGCTTCGTGCATTTCAGGAATGACAGAAGACGATCCTTCTACAGGTCACTGCGGCGGTCCTTGCCTCAATGTTTTCCTTCGACTTACGGACTGGGAAGAAGGAAACTACAAAACAACTGATAAACCTTTCCCTAGGGGTGAAATTCTCGTTGGAGGGCCCTGTGTTGCCAAGGGGTACTACAAACTATCCGAGGAGACTAAAAATACTTTCTTTGAAGAAGGTGGTCAGAGATGGTTCAGAAGTGGAGACATTGGTGAAATTGACAACACGGGATGCGTACGCATTATTGATCGTAAAAAAGATCTCATTAAATTGAAGCACGGCGAATACATTTCTCTTGGAAATGCTGAAGCAAGACTGAAGACACTGAACGTTGTTGATAACATGTGCATCTTCGCTGAGTCGACCCGAAACAAGATCGTGGCCGTGGTGGTTCCAGTTCTGGAAGTCCTTCGAAAAATTGCAGTTACAGTTGGATTCAAGGACCCAGACATGACCCTTGAGGAACTGTGCCAGGACGAGACCGTGAATAACGCAGTTTTGAAGGAATTACAAGTGCATGGGCGTCGCTGTGGACTTTCTCGTTGGGAAATACCTGCCGCAGTTCATCTGACCGCGGAATTGTGGACACCTGACACAGGTTTGGTGACGGCTGCTCTGAAGCTACGCAGGAAACAGCTGGGGCAGCAGTACAAAGATCTTGTGCGAGACATGTATGCCCGCCTTGAAGATTAGTGATGACTGCAACTTAAAACTATAATTCCTTGATCTTATGCGTGATATACAAGCCCGCCTTAAACAGTAGTGATGCGTATTCTTCTGGGCGCATATTTCAATGCAATAAGGAATATCAACATCCTGTTTTCAATTTTACTCACACAGTTTTAGCAGGTGACCCCTGTACGTAAGAATTACAGTGTTAATCATTTTGAATTTAATGTAGCTTATATCATGAATCAAAAATGGGGAAGAATAATAAAAATTTGTTTTCATTATTAATTAAAAAAATCATTTCAGAGTCAGCTAAGTAGCTTATAGAAGCACGCGTTTTCTCCTCGATGCACCCTAAGCATTTCCTACGTAGGCTTGCAATCTAGTCTTTCTATACTGCATAGTTTCTGCATATATTCTAGTCATCCCATTTTTATTCCTAACCCACGAGCTTCTTTTTTAACAGAAACCAGATTTAAAAAACAGTTCAGCTTCATATGGTGAACATTCGTCAACTTTCCTTGCTACTGCGTTGAAATGTATCCCATCATAGAAGGTTTAGCTCAGGCTTCTATTTGGGTCACTTGGCCGCAATTCGTATATATTTAGCCTGTTTTTGGCTGTCGTAGCAGCGGCAATGCACTGTAGAAAGGCTCCGAGAGAGAGAGCAGGACGCTCTGTTCAATGAGTAATTATATACGTAATAAACTTCAAGATTATATATATATATATATATATATATATATATATATATATATATATATATTTCAGCAGGTATGTATATCCAAGCAGTTCAACTGGCAATCCTATCTCGGACTAAAATTATGCCCTTCTTTACCAGGATTTATCCGAGCATTTAAATGTTATTAGTATGGATGTAAGGTGCTATTTGATCATTCTTATGTACGCTCTTTAATACATCAATATTGACTCGTGGAAACGAACAACATTAGTAATGAGACTTGTTTTTTTTTTCGTGTCACTGATGAAATGAGTTGTTTGTGAACTACTGAAATCTTTTCTTCGTATTTGTTGTATTACAAATTTCATGTAATGTTTATAGATGCCACGTAAGCTACCTTGAGAGGCTCAAAAGCAAACATCCTGACATTTCAACACAGTTCATCCTGAAGTTTATTTCTGGACAATAATTTCCTAAACTTCATGATTTTCTTGGTTATTTCAGTCGGTTAATTTTCTTGAATTTACTGAAATTAAGCCGAAGTTTTTCTTGTACTACAAGTCCATGTTTCGAGTCAAAGTTTCCTCTCCAGGTGTGTTTCTGAGTCAAAATTTTGTGTTGCATTTCAGAAATATCGAAGTTTTGCAATTTACAAGACATGAAATGTGTTTATGGAGGAAAATTTTACTCAATTCATTTTCTAGAACGTGGATTGTATTTAAAAAAATCAACGACTTGCGCAATTTTTAGTATTCATTGCTTCATTTCAAATCATTCTTCACCATTTAGGAGTCTGCTGAAAAGCCTTCTTCGCCTTCTAGGGCTCTACTTCAAAGCATTCCTCACCATTCGTTACACTCATCCCCCACATAATTCAATTTATGGAAGCACGAATGTATGCAAAATTGTATTCCAAGAGGATCAAACAAGTGCAATGTTCTCAACACGCATGTAACCGTTCTGCGTGATTGCATGTAACCGTTCTGCGTGATTGCATGTAACCGTTCTGCGTGATTGCATGTAACCGTTCTGCGTGATTGCATGTAACCGTTCTGCGTGATTGCATGTAACCGTTCTGCGTGATTGCATGTAACCGTTCTGCATGATAGCAACGGAAGATTGGAATAGAATGGAGGGCGAGTATGGGCCTAGGATTGCATTATTCGGCCGTTCATTTTTCATTGCCAACATCATTGCTTTTTGACCTCGTTATTTTCTGTCGATGAAGCGAAAATGAAAATTCTAATTAGAAGATTATGAGTTGCATATAATGACTACAGGATTCTCAAGTAAGACGAGGTGTGAAAAGATGCGTCTCACAAGTAACATAGTCACAAAATAACGCTTCGAGGGCTTACCAAATCTGATTAATTTTATTCAAAATGTTAATTTCCGAGTTTCCATTAAACTTAGCAAGATATTCTAGTTCAGGTGAGCCTATGAACAAATATGTTGCATATATAGTATAATTGGATATTCATAAAGTGTGAGCTTTAGTGTTCAGTGAATTTCTAGTGTTTGTTAAAACATAGTGAAATATCATTCACGAAATATAATGTAATACGCTGAATGTAATACACTTAATATAATACACCGAATGTAATACACTTAATATAATACACCGAATGTAATACACTTAATATAATACACCG
>VCRD01005703.1:9698-32438 GCA_006783055.1 Trinorchestia longiramus
CACAGAAGCGGGCCAGTTTCCTACTGCACTGAGTCCTCAACTTCCAGCATTGGGGCGGTGTTCCTCGGTAATGGGGCGGGGTCCTCTGGCATTGGGACGGGGTCCTCTGGCATTGGGACGGGGTCCTCTGGCATTGGCTTAGCAGCTCAGTTTGACAATATCAGCTAAGCGGTCCGATTCATTGAGACGATGAATCACTATCACTAATTTTGAATGTAAGCACGAAACCAGAAAAAATACAACTTAGCTTTTAACTCTTCAATTTAAGCATGTTACTATAGCAAAGAAATTTAGTAAATGTCAGCTGTACGTTCTTGATGTTTTCAAAATTCTTAATCATCTGACAATATTCATTTCGAAAAATTAAATTTATTTACCTCTATATACGAACATAACCAAAACGCGTCCGAGAGCCCCACGTTGATGCTCAAAGAGGTGTATCAGCGTGGACGGGGCGCTGTTACCTTGATACCGTACCCCATGTGCTAGGTGAAATGTGGCTACCTGTCATAACATGAAATTGAAAACTTTGATAGTCCTTATTTTTTCAAATATGCATGACAAGCTGCCTCTTCATACCGTGCAATACTGCTGAGATCGCTTTTGTTGTGACTGCGGTGATTAAACCAGAATTATAACAAGAATTCCTCGAACGAATACAGTATAGGCGAACGTTAACATTTTCTGGAAAGTGACCCACCGGTGGGCCACTTGGGTTAGGTTCTGTACATTTTTTTCAGAGCCTTACGGAGCAAAAATTGGTAACCGACTAGGCAATCGTATGAAACGTATTAATGACAATTTTGCTTCATCTCAGCCAAAGTGACTAAGTTAACATGGGCAATCAGCTTTGTGTAACTAGTATAGTTAGGTAGTACGTCAGTGTGCGCGTGTGTGTTTGAGAACCATGCGAAATAGAATGCTGTAGGTTTGAAGGTCTGGACCAGTTATTTTTAATACAATTTTTTACGGTTCTTTTATATTGTATCTAAAAGTTCATTGAATTAACTTCTGCATGTTTTATGAACATTTCTTTAATTTAGTGCATTTTGTTTTTTCTTTATTAAAACCACTGGCTATCGTTGCTATATTTTTTGTTTTGTATTCATTGCATTGTATTTTTTATTTTTTGTGCTTGTAATGTTCATGGTTCATAGGTAACTAAATATTTTAATGGCTTCTCTCTCTCACGAGTGCACTGAACGAAATTGTAATACAGCAACTTGATGTCTTTGCACTCATCGGGTGGATGTGTTGTATTCTTGATCTACACACTTAGTAAGGCATGGTCATGGTGCCTACTCGTCAGGGCACTTCTCAGTCGTAGCTCTTGCCGTTCATAGTTGAATGAGCTATACTTGTTACAGGAGGCTTAGGTGATTAAGTTTTATAACTAGGTAGGCTTCACCGTCTCCTTTTCTTCGTGTCTTTTGGTAAAACTGACCACGAGGTAAAACTGCCGCCCTCCTCCACGAGTGTAATGGAATTTTCACCGGTACTTCATTCAATTTTTCGTTTCCTCAAGATACTACTTGTTACTGTTCAAACAATATTTGATCGCAAACGGTGGTTAAGCTCATACAGTAATGTTTCTATTTAACGTGTTTCCAATGCAAAATACAATTTATAAACGTTTAAGTGTATGTTCGGCTGGAAAAAACTGATACGGATAGTTTCGTGCTTCCTGAAACTGAATCCAGCTTAATTTTTATGCCTAATAGAACTGCTCTATTATCTAGGTGAGACATTGCCAGCATTTTCTCGCCAGTATTAGTGACTTCGTAATTAACTTTGACTTCATTTGCGCTTATTTTTCTTTAGTTCTGTGGGTAACGTCGTTTAATTCGCACGTTTTTCTGTTTTCAAATTTGTTTTTGGTAATCAATGAATTTTCAAGCAATGTACACGTAGATATTATTACTATGTTTTCGTTTGTTATTCTTGTCTGTAAGTAATCGTTTAGCTATGAATTGCTGGATGCAATTGTGAAATCCAACATTCCGTATTGAAACCGATATGTGATATTCTACAGGCTTCCTAGCGCACTTCACGCTCAACTCAATAATTGTGATTGGTTGGCCAAGGTTAGATACAATAGTTAAGCAAAGTAGCTGTGATTAGGAACTGCGCTTTCTGTAAACAGTAGAATGCCTAAGCTCGTTTTAAAATTCTCTACCGTAGAATTCCTTTAGACCGGCACTCGCTGGCCAAGCTTTGTATATTTATTCATTGTTTTTTCTTCTTTAACTACTTTAAGCAATTGATATTGTTTTCCTTTTGTCTAGTGTGTCTAAGAATTGTTTGCGGTTACGTGGGTGATATTAACTGGCAACTGCAAACTCCGGTGGGTGCCGGTTAAAGACTATTACTGTACTTTAATAATGATCATTTAACTATCTACTATTGGATGCAATCGTGAAAGCCATCATTCCACGTTCACACCGATATATGATATTTTACAGGTTACTAGAGCTTTATACGCTCAACTCCATACTGTGATTCATCATTTACAGTAAGGTGCCAGAAGTCTTCAGATTTCGGTACTCCCTAGCGTATCGTAAGGATTTAGGGCTCAATGATGGCCATAGCTGGCTGTCAGAGATATATCTGTAATTTTAGCACGTGTGAGGATAGGTTGAACACTTATTGTTTCCTGTTCTCGTGTGGACTAGAGTTGTGTGGCTTCTGGTACTCACGCAATGGCGTTTCAGAAATCTATTCGTATTAACGGTAAATTCGGTGCAATCAAGGTAGAATATGCTCGATTTTCCAGAGAAGACAGTGTTGCTGCATATTGTGTGCTCAATGTACGATGTTATGTTTGGTAAACTTACGCTTATTATAGGGTTAACTTCTGCGCACGGGAGGGTCGATTCTTTAAGACGCCATGATTAAGAAACTAACTCATGAACGTGCATGGCTGACCACGTGCAGCAATAAATAAAAATGTGCAACGCGATGGATGTGGAATATTTTTGGGCATTTAACTAAAGTTTATATGCTCGCAATGAATGGGAGTTAATTTCCAGTATATAAATACATTTTTGTGAGGTTAACACCTTGCTTGTTTTTCAATGTAGGTGTAAAGTTAAGATTTTCTATATGATTCCCGGTTGGACATTGAATATTACATGATCTGATTCTACTCCTTGTAATGCAAACAGTATTTCATGCACCAAGAGTACAAGAAAATTTTCTCTGACTGAAGTTTAGTCATACTGCTGGAGCGTAGGTAATTTTGCTAATTTTGAGAACATCGGCTTAATAAGTTTTGTACTAGTGTTCATGCTGAATAAAATTAAAATGTCATCCGTCTCACATTCCTTGGAACAGAATATTCAACAATCACGATCACCACGCTGTGCATGGAAGCACACAGTTATTGTTCTTTAGCGTATTTCACATCAGCCTCTCGTCTTGACGAAAAGAAAGGTACGATTCTACAGGTAATGAGAATACAAGACATCAGAATGTATTTACTAGATAGTTCCCATGTAAAATCTACGGTTTCGAACTGCCATATTTCAAAGTATGATAGAAATGTATTAATGATCGATGACTATAGATTGTGAAATGAATATCTTCATAAATATACAGGGTGTCTAAAAAAACGATACCCAATTTTCAAAGGCTGTAATTCAGAAACTTTTAAACTAACAAAAAATTGGAGTCACATTTGGTTCAACATATGTTCCATCTCGTACAAAATTTCAGAAGTATTGATTCAACCGATTTCTTTAAGCAGTATTTTAAGTGACCGATACTGAAAACCTGTTTACACACTTTTGTTAAACTTCGAATTTTATAATATTGAAACCATGCTTTCAATAACTTTCAACCGTTTTCGTAATAACAGTTGAATTACGTATGCATACGAAAGCGTGATCTAAACTAGTCAAGATTTTTACCGATCAAAGTGCCTCCCCATCATGCAACTCACAATAGAACAAAGAACATTCATCGTTGAGAAGTATTTTCAAGCAAAAAGTTTCCAAACAGGTCATTCAACCATTACAAGAGCATTTTCCTGAAAGATTCTCCAACAAAGATGACTATTTGGAGAAATATTACTAGGTACAGAACCGAAGGGACATGCCTTGAATCTCAACAAAGGTCGATCAGGACGGAAAAGAACGGGGCGATCAGAAGAAAATGTTCGAATTGTTCAAGGAGCACTTACAGAAAATTCGCAAATCTCTGCAAGAAAAAGTGGATTAGATGTTGCTAAATCTGCATTTAACAGACTTATAACTTTGGATTTGAAGAGGCATCCTTACAAGATGCATGTGCGGAACAAATTTTTCGATAACTATCTTCCTCGGCGGCTGAATTTTGCTCAATGATTTTTGCAAAGTTCAGCCGCCGAGGAAAATTGTTCAATATATAATTAAATTAAATTTTGATCAATGAATAAAATACAATTTATCAATTAAGGTATCATCTATTGACACATAAGGTTTTAACACGTAAACATTAAATAAGCTCGAGTAAAGCTCGTCATATTCTTTAAATTACTAAGCTGTAGAGCTAACTCCATATCCCCGGAAAATGCTATGAATGGAAATATGATAGTTTGAGAATCATATTGAATGGCTTAACCCTTTCGGTCCCGACAGCATCTCTGGTAGCCGCAGTCATTTTTCGCCTATTAAGATGCAAAGCAACACGCGTATCGGTGCAAACGCTGATAGGGCAATGCAAGCTACAGTTTGATCAGGACAATGCAGTGACAGTAAAACATCACAAAGCATCTTTTTTTTAAATTTGATGCTAAATATGTAGAAAAGGTTTTGATATTTGCATCATGGGACCGAAAGGGTTAAGATACAATCCTAATCATCTAGGGCTTCTCACCTGCCTCCGGCGTGGCTGAAGAATCGAAGTGCTACCATTACTTCTTTAGGGTTAGCCGTATTGAACTCTTCAATCAATCAGTGTAAATGGAAAACTGAAGGATTTAGTCGAAGAATGTCCGACACAATAGAGACGAGTAGTCGTGTCAACAGCTAGGAAGATAGACCAATGTTTGTGTTTTTTTTCTGCTCAGAATTAGGGCGGGGCGACGAACCAGGATCCGTTACAAATACAGAGTTTCCCGTAGAGAATAGCTTGTGCTAAAAAATCGTACAACAGGAGATTAAAAAGCTCTCCAAATCTACTACTTGAGCACCGTTTTAAGAAATGCTTTGTCGTTGGATTAGAAATGTTCACACGAATGATAAGATCTTCCAAAGGCTGTCACCCCATTGTGATCTGCTGCTTGAAACTTAGTTGAAGACAACACGTCGGAAGAATCCGAAACTCGTATCTTGAGCTTCTCGATATGATGTTCATTTCTTCATGAAATGAACGAAATTCTTTTAATTAATTTTTTAATACGTTAATTTCATCCGGTTTAAATTTTCTGCTCAACAGAGAAAATTTCTACGCGTCAGGGGATGCATTGGCTTTCTAAACACTTCGCGAGACTACGTGCTGGCAGTGCCTGTCTGACTTTTTTGAAGAATTAACGTCTAGTATTTTTCATAAAGTTTGCTAGCGCGTCAGGTACTCAGACAATATTGTGTCGAAAAGGTTGCAATTCAGAGAAGTCTATCAGTTACGTCACTATAAAAATAATATATCACTTCTATCAGGTTTATATTACTTGGTTCATGAAACGCAGCCACAGATTGAAGTGGTCTCAACCGTAATACAGTAGTCTCTCATTTAGGTAGGAAAGAGTGGGTAAGAGTCCTCAATCTATCGCTCACAGAAGGCAGCCAAATATCACGTCACGTTCATAAACGGGAAGTAGACAGCCCTGTAATTTCAGTTATCCATTCATTTACGGTCACGTGTTTTACCTGCGCGTACTCGGCCGTATTGCAGTTACGCCATTATTTTTAATATTAAATTTATTATTTGCAGTTGCGTTATTACCACCGCTTAACATCACCAAAGAGTACAAGGTACACATTAAATTTCCGAACACATAAATGCACAAAATTACAAGCTGACAAAATTATTATTACATTCTTAGTTTAACCACCGCAGTCACAACAAAAGCAATCTCAGCAATGACACATGGCATCAGCTGACAGAATTAACGTTCAAACGTGGTGGCCCCAGCATTGCCTCCTGAATCAGCAATATAAGTTAGAAGAGGTTGTTTTAGATGTTACTTGAAGCTTTGTAGACCTCATCGTTCCTAGTTTTATATTTCCTTCTTTGTGAAGCCGGTGCTCGCTGGAGTCTATTTACAAGATTGTCATGGATATTTAGACATTTCACTTAATTTTTCCATCTTTCTGAGATGTATTAGCATCTCACCTTGAAACAGATATTTTAGCAGAATGTGTTTTTTCACTCAGTAGATGCTGTCTATAAACTCTTAAAATAATTGGCTGTTTGTCCTTGTTCAACAAACTGAATGAAACGAATTGGCTGTTTCTGGCTGTGACCGGCACAGTTTTACCATCGAATGAGGTTAATAAATTACTAGAACATAGCATTACAAGCAATACCTCCAAAAAAAATGAGAGCAAAATTGTCGTTTAGTTCTAAGTTTAAGCAAATTCAGCCTTGATCGCAGTATACAGATCTATTTTCAGAACTATTCGAGTTTCAGAGGCCTTGCAAGAACGGAAACGAAAAAAAGGCTCAAGCCAGGAAAGCCATTATAGCTCAAGCTCAAAATACTGAAAACTCTCCGGCAGGCAGCTATGGACATCATTGAGCCTCAAATCCTCAAGATAGCCAAGGGAGTACAGAAACCTAGGAACGAGTTCAGGCATTCTACTGACTTACAAAAAACGCAGTTCCTAATTACAGCTACTATGCTTAACTATTGTAACAAACCTAAGCCAGCCAATCACAGTTATTGAGTTAAGCGTAAAGTGCTCAAGGAGCTTAAAGAATATCACATATCGGTTTCAATATGGACTGTTAGATTTCATAATTTCATCCAGCAATCAATAGCTAAACGATTTCTTAGAGACAAGAATAAGAGACGAAAACAGTAATAATATCTATGTGTACATTACTTGAAAATTCATTGATTACCAGAAATAAATTTGAAAACAGAAAAACACGCGAATCAAAACAACGTTACCCTCAGAACTAAAGACAAATAAGCACAAATGAAGTCAATGTTAATTACGAAGCCACTAATACTGGCGAGAAAACGCAGGCAATGTCTCACCTAGATAATTGAGCAGTTCTATTAGGCAAAAAAATTATGCTGGATTCAATTTCATGAAGTACGAAACTATCCGTATCCGTGTTTTCCAGCCGAACATACGCTTAAACGTTTATAAATTGTATTTTGCATTGGAAACACGTTAAACAGAAACATTACTGTATGAGCTTAACCACCATTTACGATCAAATATTGTTTGAACAGTGACAAGTAGTATCTTGACGAAACTAATGATTGAAGTACTGGTGAAAATTCCACTACACTCGTGGAGGAGGGCAGCAGTACAGAAGGTCAGTTTCATGAAAAGACAAGAAGAAAAAGAAGTGAGGCCTACCTAGTTATAAAACTAAACCACATAAGCCTCCTGTAACAAGTATAGCTCATTCAACTATGAGTAGTAAAGGCTACGACTGAGAAGTGCCCTGACGAGGAGGCACCATGACCATGCCTTCCTACGTGTGTAGTCAAGAATACAACACATCCACCCGATGAGTGCGAAGCCATAAAGTTGCTGAATTACAATTTCGTTCAGTGCACTTTATTGACGGAGGGAAGCAATTAAAATATTTAGGAGTTATAAGCTTATGCAGCATGAATATTTTTAGCAAAAACTACAGTAACAAAGTAACGACACTGAGTGGTTTTAATATAGCTTAAACAAAAAGCGTTAAATTAAATTAACGATCACAAAAAACAAACTATTTCTACAAATGGGTTCCAAATAGAATAAAAGAACCGTAAATAAAGCAGTATTCACAAATGGCTCACACCTTTAAAATTGTAGTAATCTATTTTACACGATTCTCAAACACATACGCGTACACTGATATAATACCAAACTATACTAACACAAAGCTGATTGTCCACGCTATGTTAATTACTTGGATTGAGAATCAAAGGTGGATGCATTCGTTTGTGGAATTATGACCTCGAAGTCAAATGAGAGAAGGCATGGTATTTAAACATGGCTCAACCACAGCTGAAAAGCAAAATTTGTTCAAATCCAATTTTTGTTCAGGCACACCCCAATTTATTGGCAGGAGTTCGTGCTAATATTTATTGCTAGGAATAGAGTAATACACTCATCCATTGTCCTCACATATAAGCTAAGCCGAAAATAACAGAGTATCCAAGCCAACGCTAATCGGTTGCGTAAATGTAC
Organism: Trinorchestia longiramus; assembly: GCA_006783055.1. Taxonomy (NCBI): domain Eukaryota; kingdom Metazoa; phylum Arthropoda; class Malacostraca; order Amphipoda; family Talitridae; genus Trinorchestia; species Trinorchestia longiramus. The sequence continues at coordinate 18,041 of VCRD01005703.1, forward strand.
ATTCACCTAACTGAATGCCACGCAGTCACACCTTGCAATGTATGGGTGACGTACGAGATACAACTGACCTCCCTGTGTAAGGCCCAGCAGCTAATTTTATCACATGGAGCAGAGTAGTGGCACGGATGTACCGATAAAAATTATGCCAATAACAATCCTCTATTTTAGTCCATTAACAATAACTTGTACTTTTATCATGAACATAAAAAAGACAAGGATAGCGTGATATCGTTACTGATAGCAAAAGAAAACAACAGCGGTATGGTACTTGAATACACAAATACCATCCAAAATCAAAATACTCGTATTTTGACCGATAGTACAAAACTGAGAGTTACCAACATTTGGTTTACTTCCATGCATAACAAATGCGGTACTAATAGCTTTATAAAATAACCTATTCCCCAATCTAGAAATGATTCGGATGTATAATTTGAAGAAGCCTTAGAAATCAATGTAAAAAAGTCAGCCTCAAGATTCATGTTACACAGATCAGTTTATGTGCCGATGAGAGGAAGCAGGAGTAATAGACCATGAGCAGTTTGTCTGTCCATGGCCCCATATACATTACATGGCTTAAAATCACATAAACGTAGAAATCACCTAATGACGTTCGAGTTTTTCACGTGAGATTTTGTACATATCTGAGAACTTGAAAAGATCACCTGGAGGTAACGCTTACAGAATATATTGAGGTAGGTAAATTTTAAATTTTCAAGATAAATATTAGCACGTAACTACAACAGAACTTTGAAAATGTCAAGTAAGTACTACTGATACTTTTTAACCAAATTTTTTCGCTATAATAACTTGTTAAAATAGTAGAGTTGAAAGCTAACAGGTACTTTCTAGTTTTGTGCATAAATCTGAGGAAGCTTCAAAAGTTCATTGTGAGTAGCATCGTACTCCACGACATGACATGGAGACTGCGCTAAATTGAAAGGTCACAAAAAATACAGAAACTATTTCATTGAACGGCTTGCAAATAAACTGAATGAAATGCAATAAGCGACCGCAGAATTACTTCGCTACATCTCATTTATATATTTTACGACTAAGGGGAAACAATGAGAGCCTGGGGAATGATGCCCTCAGCCTCCACTGCTAATTTATTTCTCATGGGTGAATCCATTGAGTTCATGGCTCTACGAACGCATCGCTTATTTAACGCTTACTTTGTTCAGCCTCGAGATAGCATTGAGCAATAGCCTTTTAGTGATGCGCCACGGTCACACAGCGGTGAGGCGAGTTTCTTGTAAAGGCTCTACATCAGTGAGTCAGGACCTCATGACAGTGAATTTGTGCCCTGCTGCAATGACACCAGGCTCCGCTGCAGAAACCCGTGCTTCACTACAGTGAGTTTGGGCCTTACTACAGTAGATCACTCTTCTATTATAGTATATTTAGGCTTACTGAAGTGAATCCGCACTTAACCGCAACGAAACCACGCCTCAGTGCCGTGAATACCAGCCCAAATGCTCTCGAATACTAAACCCATACTTTTAGGTACTGGCTTGGTGCAACAGAATGAGGATTCGCTGCTGCAGGAGTTGAATTCACTATTGTGGGTCCTGACTTACTGATGCAGAGCCTTCAAGGAATAAAGCTTCATCAGTGAGAGACCGAAGTTCAGTGCTATCAGGCGACTAAACGAAGAAGGCATTCAACAAGCGATAGCGTACGTGGAGCTGTAAGCTCAATGGATCCAACAGTGAAGAACAATTAGCACGAGAAACCGAGCACCTGCTCTAATGCCCTGCCTGTCTTACATCCACCCATTTCCCACGGTTGAAAGATGATTGAATGAGTCATACCAAAGTAAATAAGCGATTGCTATTTCGTGTTGCGTCTATACAGCAGAAAATAATCGATGCGGATTCCAAAAAGCAGTGGTAAGAGCCTCTGTAGCAGACAAATGGGTCGATCTTAAAGAAAATTCTGAATCTATAAGGAAATTACTAGGTTGAGGCAAAGTAATAGGGTTTATTGGAGACTGACGAGAGGAAGGTACCAGCAAAGCCGGTTCACCCTCTGTATCCTCAACCATCTCCATATTTGGCTCAAGAGATTGATCATGAATGACACGCTGGCGAGCTTCATCCTCGTCGTGTAGGCCAAAGATTGATTTAATAAAATGAGAAGGCTTATTATTAATTTGAGGAGCCTCATCATTAGCTAAGGGATATGCTCCTCTAAGAGGGTTTTTTGTAATAAAGCCTTCGGACGAGTTTGTAGAAGTGACTGGGAGAACGGAATTATCTCCGGTATTCCGAACACCATCCGTCTCCGAACAAGTGAAGCGTTCATGTACCCTCTGTTGCAGTTGACCAGTTACTCCTGTACTTGGCATATTCAACATTGCCCCACTGGTAACAAAATTTCTGTGAAAACTTTCAGCGTTAAAAGACGTAACATGTTTCAAGGGTAATATAGGAGGCAAAGAACCACAAAGTTTATAACGGATAGCTTCTTTTCGGCTAACATTCTTCGCATGTATTTTGCTCGGTGCGTGGACTTCGACTAGAGAATAAGGAACTTTCTTGGAAGCTTTTATACGTGTTGTGATCGCAGCCTCCCCTTCTGAAGATTCATTGTTAGAAAGCATTGAGTTTTCTGGATGAGATGTGTGAGCAGCGTCAGCGTTATCTGGTGCCTCAGAAGCAGGACCTTCACAGGAGACATCTACATCTTCAAGTGAGGGAATCTCCCAACTACAATTCTTCGATCTGTAAAAGTATCCAAATTTAAGCTCAATATTATGAATGAAATAAAAACCATATATACTTCCCTGCCATTAATTTAGGACCTCAAAAATTAATGGTCTACCTCCTGTACACGCCATGTTGAGCAGCCAATTTTTTGATTTATATAAAATAAAACCAAAATTGGATTCCCTACAGGTCGTGAAGACTAACAAACAACAGGAAGGAAAAAGGAGGCCAGGGATTCCTCTTGTAATCGCCGCTAAAATGCGAGACAAAACGCAATGCTACTGCTTTCTCGTACCCAAGATCCGTACTATTATACTGATTATAATTCAAGTGGAAGTAAGTATCGCAACATTGGGAAAATAAAGCTAAGCGACGAACAGACTTGAGCGTTTCGAGCACGATCATGATCACAGGTTAGCATGTGTATATCAGTTGAGATAGAAGGCAGTGTCCATAGTCTTGTATATACAGGAAAGGTGAAGGCGAGCTACATTTGAAAACGAACAAGTTACGAGTTCCTTAGAAAGTCGAAGGTGTTAGCATTTTAATGTCGATAAAATTTAATAAAACCGTGGTCAGAAATTGCAGAATGATGGAGGAAGCCCGCAATTGAGAAAATGAAAATTTCTAGCCATAAAATGAGCAAAGCAAAAGGCGTCATTACTGTAAGGAAAGCGAAAGACCACAACGAGTTTAAAGGGATATTATTAACCATGTAAGAATAGACGTGTAGTTGTTGAAGTAATAAGGATAAATAAAGTAAATGGTAGGAGAAAGAAATAAACTAGTTGTAAAAAGTCATCACCAGCTTGGTCGACTGGTGAGCAAATCTGCTTGCGAGCAGAAAGACCCGGGTTCGAATCCCGCTGCCGACATGGTTGACGCGGCTAGAAATACGGCATGGGACTTGGGTAAACAACTGAATAATTATCGAAGTAATTATCCGACCCAAGAATGGGCCAGAAGGTTCGTTACTATAGCCTAAGTCTATTCTAAAAACACGAGCATTTGAAAAATTGTTATCACAGATAGACATCGCTGGAATAAAATCCGAATAACGATGGGAAACGAAGGAGAATAGAGAGCGTAACAGGTGTTAGCTATCTGAAGATGACGCGAAACGGACAGAATGTTATGGTAGGAATGGAATGCAAGGAGACGAGCCAGGTAAAGAATGAACCGCACACGACTGCTGGAGTAATTATAGCTGAAGATAAAGACGCTTGAGAGCCGCAGAATGAATAGCTTGAATTCACAGGTCGAGAAGCAATAGTGGATGCCTGAGCTGATAGCTGAATAAAGGAGGAATAACCCGAATTGAAGTGGAGGTAACAATGAAAGAAATGAAATGTGGTAAGGTGACTCAGTCGCACGGCTGTCAAGGAGAAGCTGAAGACAGCCGGTGCAACTGTGTTGAGGTAGAGTTTCATCCTGCTTATAATTTGTTTTGTTTTCTCTAAATATGAAGCCAGTAGTTTAGAGTAGTGCTAGTGTGACGTCTTTGTGCGAGGAAGGAGATAAACATTCAAGGTGTCCAGCAGTGATAAATTTCTTTATAAGATGTAGAGTGACATACACGAAATGCATTGTTAGCTTTAAATATTATAAGGTTTGCAAACTAGATGTTTGCAGTTAGAAAACTGTGTGATTCATAAAAGAAAGATTTAAGTGTTTCAAGAACATACAACAAAAGTCAATAGAGATGTTACGAAGTTTTTGGGGCTGCATAGAATTGGCGGAAATTAGATCAGTACTATTAGAGTTGTTACGTAATATTAAATCATGGTCAAGAATAGAAAATGAGGTGAACATTTGGTATCGGTTGGTGTTTGGGTTGAGACATGGTAGTGCAAGACCACCATAGTTGTTCAATATGAACATGGATGGTATTTCAAGACAATTCATGCATGAGTTTGACCAAGGTCTTAAGGGTATTAGAGGGTGCGACATGAGTGAAGCTAACAACTCTCAGCTGGTGGACATCACATGTGACGATTCCGAGGTGAAATGACGATATTGGTCAACTTCACAGGAGTGAAGAACAGGAGGAAACTAAAAGTTCATGTGAATAAGAATAAATGCATGATACATTCATCATAAGAATATTCAATAAAAGTTGTATGGGAGGATAAGTGATAGTACTCATGGGAACTTGCAAAAGCTCGAGTGTTGCATATCGCTCTGCGTAGCAAGGAAGTGAGAATTGAGTAGAAAGACGACACTCTGCAAGGAGACAGTACACAGGAGCTTGAAGTGCATGGTAGTCACATTCGTAGACCAAGAAGTGTGCATGAGACTCATTATGTTGAGAAGAAATTAGAAATAAAGAGTAGCACCAACAAGGTTAAGCGTGCTATAAAACAGTGTGGAAGAAGCGATATTGGGCGAAAAATGAGTAGGACTGAATTATGACAGGTTGAGTGAGCGAGCTGTTGGTTAATATTTGAGGGTGCAACTATGAAGGCATGGGAAGAGATTGAACAAGTCACACTTGGTGATAAAGCCTGAAATGCCAGGATGCACACAGCAGGAAATAGAGGTATGAAAGAAGTGAAACTTTCATACCTGAATCTCAAAATGAAAAGGCAACCAAAGAGTGTTACTGGTGACCAATTCTCTACAAGTTATGAGGGTGCTCCTGCATTTTAGTATAAATTATGTACACATACAAAACACTAATTAACCATCATTTCAAAAGAGATAGAAAGTGAACGATTTAAAAAAAATCACAACAGATACGTCTATAAACTTCACCGATAGAACAAAAGAGCCAGAACTCCATTTTATCAAGCAGTGATTATCCGAAACAATCAAATAAAATTACTACACAGGAATTGGCAAACCGTCATGACACACAATTCTCATATTATCATTTGAAAGTTCTAGTATCGTAATTATACATGTAAGAATACATGGACGGCCCTCTAATACATTCAAAATTACATTACACAGGATAATTAGGGTCCACATAGCCGAGGTAGCACTCACCTATCACGTGCGAGGATATCAATGGTGATTAGCATTTCACTCAGCCTGAAGCCAGTGAGGTAGACGAGGCAGTCAGGCCACAAGCGCTGCATACCCAGCGCCTGCCGGGAGAGGAAGAGGGCTGCCGCAGCTACACGTGACGGTGGGTGCTCCAGCACGGCTGTCAACAGACATCATCAGCATAGTTTAACTTTCCTTTCTTAGTACCTATGCATCTGGGGCCTATTCTTTCACTGAGTGCAGCAAGTATACGAAAATGAGTAATATAAAACGGAAGTCTCATCCAACTTTTATTTCTACAAGAGATTTTTATCGATAGTAGTTTTATATTACTGGTTTAACCAGCGCAGCCACAATAAGAGCAATATCAGCCGTGATACACGAAAAGTCGTCCCTCTATATCTAGGTCACGCATCTATGAGAAAATGGGAGTATCAAAGTTCTTATCACTAGTAGCTATATTTCACATCGCACTCAGGGTCGGACCACCAAGGTTTCAGCTGCCCACCTATCCTACCGCCGAGCACCCACGGTCTGACCTGGAATAAATGCCTACGCAGTGCAGCGTAGTCATCGGCTTTAAAATGAAGAAGAGGAAAGAAAGTTGAAGTTATCTATTCTCACTGGACAAGCAAACCCTCATTGGACAAGCAAAGCCTCACTGGACAAGCCCAGCCTTACTGGACAAGCCCAGCCTCACTGGACAAGAAAAAATAAACAAACTAAATTAGATCGAGACTTTGCAAGAAGTGATACTGAACCCAAGACGTCCACCAAAACAGATCAAGTCCAATACCTGTATTGGCGTTATGAAGAACAGAAATAAAAACAATGCCAGTTGTATCTTTTCAATAATTCAACTAGAAGTACAGGACTGAGTCAATTAGTTTAAACACTACAGTGCTTAACACGAACATTTTACCAGTAATTTGACGAGGTAGAAAGCCACTAAACTAACGCAATTTTTCACGACTATAGACTAGAATAAGGCAATAGAAACGCGCCGTTTGGTGCATTTTTAGATTGTTACTCAAGTCCTATGCCGTCTCCCAAATCCAAGTCCTATAATCGTACTGTTAGTCGCTGAAGCAATGTGAAGCAAATATTAGTGAGCTATTAAATTCTTTCAAAAACATTGGGTGAAATAAATACTTAGATAAAACGCTTTCAGGAAAATGCAAAGGCACTCTAGGAGAAAATATTTCTAGCAATAAAATACTCACACAATGTGGGGTTACTGAGTATATCAATCGCTTTTTCTATGATATCACGGGAAATGGAGCGGACTTCCTTTGACGCTGAAGAGGACTTGAGCCATTGCTTTATTTCCTTAGAGGCGAACACGCTGTCATCCTCATCACGGGCTGATGAAGACCCAGCCGTGTTGCGGACCGCCAAAACCTCGGTGTTCAACCGCTTCCAGGTCTGGACTGGCATGTCCATCGCGGGCAGCCATTTCGCGTACTCGTAAATGAAGTGTGCTGGTGTGCAAAATTCTGTTGAGGATCATGACATGGTTAATGTGCATATCAATACCACAGGTCCATAAACGACTTTTGTGAACCTTTACATTAAAGAAGGGAGACTACCAGGATAAAGCTTTAGGAACACATTACGATACAGTGTAGAGGATTGGGACAAAGGGAAAATCCATGCCATGCAATACACAAAGGTCCTATTAACACCGAATTAATTAAAGCGTCATCTTAATCCCATCACAACCATGGGTTCTTAGAAATATTGAAGCAATTTAAATCCCTTCAATCTCAAAAAGCAAGATACCCAATTTCAACTCTAATTTTCAGACATGAAGTTTTCCAGAGCTGAATACATAAATACAAGAAAGTTTAATATTAGATGGAGACAATTTGCAACTATTAGCACCTATTCAATTCTGTTTGATGGTTTTTAAGTCCCATATAAATAATAAGCAGAAATATTTAGCAAAAAATTAATGACTTCGAGTAAATGAATTCCAGACACGTAAGTGAACCTACATCAATCGTTTTGAAACTGGTCTATTGTAAAAATATTGCATCAAAGTTCTTCAGCAAGCAGAAACTTAAAGAACTGATGAACTTCCACCCTTTGATGACTTACTTGAACATTGCAGTCTAGAGGAGCTCCAAATTTCCAATTCCATCGAGATGAACTGGTTTATAGATACTTCATCACACAGACATTCCACCCACACGCTGACACAAGGGAGAGTTTGCTCGGACTCCAGTTGCTTGGCTGCACACAAACACAGAAGTAGTGATTACTACATTAACAATTACATGTCGATTGAAACCTCGATTATGATAAACGGTAAACTACTAACGAAGAAATGAGGCTTCCTCTACCGGTGACTTAGAACTTGCTTCCTTCGTGGCAGCAGAACCAACGCAACAAAACTGACTGACTCCAGCGTAGGTCAAAGTCTGCCTAGTTTTTAAATACAGATATTTCACGACATATAATGGGCCAGGTAGCAAGCCAGGCCTGCAAGTAAAATCATCTCTGACCAAGAGAGCGAGTTGGAGGTGAGTGCCCTTCTACCCTTCAAGCTTGTGTTCTTAGTAATATACTTGTGAGCTGGATACATTCCTTAAATGGAGGTAAAATGTATGCACTTATTTCTTAGATTCATTGGGATATACGTCTTAGTCATACAAGGCATTCATTAAACTAATGTAAGACACAGTTGTGCAATTTGCAGCCAACGTTTTTTTCATAGATGAGTTACAACATTGCCAGTTTAAAAACTCAGTGTTACCATTAGCGCCATTGCTTGTATTCTGAAATGGAGCAACCTGCTCTAAATGTAGAGGAACAGAGCCAGGCAAATCAAATTTTGTATACTAGCAAAATATTAGACTTCATATTAGAATGAGTTTGTGCATTTCTTATTAAAAAATCAGTGCGATAGTAGTCTGGGAGATGATCATTAAATACAACAGTACGCTTGAGTACAAATAAAATTCAATTATGTGACACCTCAGGTCATGCTGTGTTTACAGTAACTACTCAAAATATCTTCAGCTACCATCTCTTCAATTTAAATACTTGAACCAAACAAGTACAGTACTGGATGTCGTTTCCTAACTTCATAATCATGAAATATATCAAATCTAGTTTAATAAATCACGTCCTACATTTTATGAAATAAATCTTATTACTTCCAGAATTACAGAGTACAGTAAACCCCCGTGATATCGCGGTTTAAGCTTGAAAGCGTCGGTATTTCGCATTTTTTTGTCAGGCTTTTAATTCTTATATCGTGGATACTTCGCATGATTGTTCACGAGTTCACATATAGTGCGACGTGACAGAATAACTATGCATTTGCAATTTAGTCAATCAGAACGCTGGTTTTGTCTTTTCGTCGGTTGGGTTCTAGAAGCAGCTCGCTACTCTGTCTCAGTTGCACATCCCTTCTAACTGTACGAGGGGGCTTCAAAAAGTTCGTGGAAAATGGACATAACTGAAAATTATATGAAAAGAATATGATGTCAATGCACCAGAACGTTCCTGTACCAACGTGTTATAACGTGTTCTCACATGAACCCTTAAATGAATGTTACAACGCGGTGCCGCCATTTGCAAGGCAGTAACCGTTCAAGCAACATGGCATCTGCCAAAATAGAGGCCATGACAAACATCAAATTCATGGTAAAGCTTGGGTGGAAGAACAGCCAAATCATTGACTCTCTGGAACAAGTTTATGGTGACAATGCCCCAAAGAAATCAGCAACCTACAAATGGATTAGTCGTTTCAGAAGCGGAAGAAATGAGACTGAAGATGATCCCCGCAGCGGCAGGCCATGCACATCAGTTTGTGTGGAAAACATTGATGCTGTTCGTGACCTCATTGAAAAGGATAGGCGAATAACCACCGAATCAGTAGCAGACACACTCAACATCTCCGTGGGTTCTGCACACACAATTCTGGTGGACAGTTTGGGACTGAGCAAGCTCTCCGCTCGATGGGTCCCTAGGCTGTTGCGCCCAGATCAGCAGGAATCAAGGGCAGATCTTTCTATGGAAAGTTTGAACAAGTGAGATGAGAAACCTGAACTTTTTCTGCAGCGAATTGTGACCAGGGATGAAACATGGCTCTACCAGTACGATCCCGAGGACAAAACTTAATCGAAGCAGTGGCTGCCCAGGGGTGGAAGTGGGCCAGTCAAAGCAAAATCTGAGCGTTCAAGAGGAAAGGTTATGGCCACTGTCTTCTTGTATGCAGAGGGGATCTTGTTAGTTGATTTCCTCGAGAACAAGAAAACTATTACAGCTGTTTATTATGAAGAGATTTTGAGAAAATTGTCCAAGAAAATCGCAGAAAAACGCCCTAGGAAGCTGCATCGGCACGTCCTCTTCCACCACGACAATGCACCCGCGCACGGCGCTCGGCAGACCAGAGCTGTGCTACGCGAATTTCGATGGAAAATCATTCGACATCCACCTTATAGCCCCGACTTAGCCTCATCCGACTTCTTTTTATTTCCAAACCCGAAAAAGTCATTGAAAGGTACACAGTTTCCATCAGTTGAAGCAGTAAAAAGAGCTGCCATGACATGGTTCAAATCGCATGACTCTCAGTTTTACACAGATGGACTTACAGGCTGGTATCAGCGTTTGCAGAAATGTATTGACCTAGATGGAGTATATGTTGAAAAATAAACATTATGACTTTGACCGTTTTTTCAAACTGTCCTTTTTCCACAAACTTTTTGAAAGTTTTTTCCATGAACTTTTTGAAGCCCCCTCGTATAGGGCGTTCCACATAACTTCGAGTTATCTGTACTGTTTTTTATTTGTTGACACTGTAACCTCAAGGATGCCACCCAAACGCCTGTCATCTAAGGCCTACAGTAAAAGAGGAAGTTCCTGATGATTCAAGAAGAGATGAAACTTCTCCACAAAGGAAGTTTAGAGTTACGCTACGGTGACCCGAAATGAATGAGTTAACTGTTCGCTACATCGACAAGGATGAGAAAAAATATCTTGGCAACCACCTCGTTGACAACCTATCAAGCTTCAAAACGAGTGTCCTTTCTTGCGCGCGTTGTACCGCTTATTTCTGTTTTTGCGTGTTTCAACACCTGACAATGCTTTCAAAAGTACAGTATAGATTATAAAAATATACGTAGTGCGTACTTCAATAGCGTATTTGTATTTCGCGAATTTTTGCTTATCGCGGGTGGGTAGGGAGCATAAACTACTAGATGACGGGGGACTACTACATTCTAATTACAAAAATCCATAGAGTAAGTAAAAATATAGCTTTGCACAAAGCAAACGAGACTTGACAATGCACTCACCAAAGATATAAAGAATAACCAAGCTTTTAAGTTGTATCTCTGCTATGCTTATGTCGCCAGCGCTGAACAGGATACCGACGGCATACTTGGCAGCATCCCTCGTCTCTACCTTGAACTCAAATTTAGCTGCAGTGTCATGAAGAAAGTTTCCAATCTCTCGCTCCTCCAGCATCTGTTGCCAAGTCGAAGTACATGAATCAGCTATTACAAACATCAGGATCTGATGGATTATTGAGAAGCGAACCATTCAAATGAAGGAGGCAAATTACAAATTAAAAGGTAAGCTATTCAAGAAACTATGTACATTATAGATCCAAAAAACTTTTATACGTATACCAACACAACCTTAGAGAAAAAATGTACTTCGCACATGGAATTTAATGATTTTGAAATACACCCAGAATGATGACCCTGATGAAGTTCTATAGCAGAAAATTGCAATGAAGGTGTGCAGTTACTCTATCAGCAGGAATGAGCACCTCCAGACCACAACTGATCCTAATCTGAAGCATGGAGCTCAGAACACCTCTGAGGAATCACAAGTCTCTAGAGACACAATACAGGACTGAGAATTAGCATTACACCTCTACCCTCTCAGAGAGGTTGGCAAATCTCATCTCCAGACGAGGGTCAATTCCCAAGATACTCTGAAGAACAAGTCCCTTAAGATCATCACATTGGGGAATGTAAGAATGAGCAGGTCAATAAGTCTACATAGAAGTCAACTGCATTTTTACCAAATGTATCTAGACAACAAAGAGGTACATTCAATAGTTTATAAAGAAGGATGGCAATGAATTCAAATTGTAAATAGAAGCGAGTAAATAGCATATCAATTTCCCATGAACAACCAGGTCCATCCCCAAAACAGCACTGCAGTGCAGAGACTTGCTTCACTAAAACTGTACATCTGTACTGTGGGAGGTATTGATCTAATAAATTCTGAGCTAACAAGAGGAATCCGTCACTGTAAATCCACTTTCTCTACATCAGTAATCATTCAAATCACATTCAGCTAAAGCAACACCTGGGATTTAAGAACAAAAAAGCTCACTCTATAAGATGAAAATGTAAGGTCTCAGCTCACCAAAATAACTAAGATGAAACAACTTATTTGTCAGGTCTAAAATGTAATACACTTGTTAACCATCACACACCCATTCAGACATTTCACATTATAGCATTTGTGGAAAGATGTTAAGAAGGCAGAGATGATACTGAAAAAGATTTCTCTCTTTGGAAGTTTATGATTTTCTTACTGAAATGAAGCATCAGCTTATTTTCTTACTATTAAAAAGAATCATATTTTTCATATATAGAGTTACTTCTATATTTTTTCAGAGATTCAAAAGGATACAAATAAATGACTATTTTCTTCTGACATCCCACACACTGCACCAATACAACAATTTTTTGCCGATCTTGTGGAAAGAAAAGAAGTCAAATCAATGACCACACTACATGGGTACTCACCTTAATTTTTAATGTAGGGCAGAGTTCCTGTATTGTTTCTCTGCATTCAAGTCTGTGGAGATTCAATAAAGTTTCATACGATAATTTACCAAGAGTGTCAAAAGCTTCTCCTCTGTTTAAATTTCTAGATATTTTCATAGAAACTAAACTCTTCAATATCTGATAGCTTCCTAACCCAACAGAATTGTCATCCGCCCATCGCTGTTTTGCAGGCCTTTTCTGATCATCTGTGGATTGTCGCTTATTAGTGATGAACCTGACTGCACTTTTTTTAGTTTTATCTCTTCCTGAAGATGCCATGGTTTCCATTCTCAATTCTTGACATGGTAGGGCAGTCAAGAATGGTGTGGACACCTGAAAAACGATTTCATAATTACTCTATGTACTAGTTAAAATAATAATAATAGAACTAGTTTATTATCTTAACTGAGATGCAAATTCAATGTAAGCAAACAAAAAAATGATCTAGCCTATTTTTCTCATTGATTGCATTTTAATGAACAAGACCAGTGCGCACTACAGACACTGTACATCCAATCATATAATTTACTCAACAATAAATAGGAAGATGAACAATGAATTTATATTCATAATTGCTTTCAGCCTAAAACTGAAGTAACAACTTCTAAACTTGTTTCATTGCAAATAAATTAAAAATGTAACCATCTCAGACTTAACTTGGATCTTGTAACTAGTGAACACTAGAAAAACTACACAACATTCCCTTTTCAAAAGGATTTTGTGCCCAACACCTGTAGACTTCGAAAAGAGCTTCGCCTTTAACAGATTGGGATAAAATCTGTCTACTTATAAAACAGGCCTTAAATGATACCCCTAGCTTGATTATTATCTTAAGCTTAGAAACTAGTAATGACAGTGTAATACAGTTGACTGTGTTGTCTGTTGACAGTGCAAGTCAACAAACAAACAACAACAAACAACTTTTTTATTTCCAATCAAGTACACAGTACATAGATATTAGTACACTAACACATTTGGATCAGCATATTACTGCATTCATATTGGTCAAGCATCAGCTATAACTAAAGATTATTACAATAGTATTTATATTGACCATTTCTGTGCTCACAAAACTCAGTATTTCAACTGGACCAAAATAGACTCATGGCGTTTGCTGTAACTTAGGTAAGAGCACATCCATAATGGCACTGTTTCATACCTCACTATGAACTAATGACCCACAATGCAGGAATGAAATAGTAATAAGGAGATAATATATGACACTTCAGAGTATTTTTCCAGTTTATTCTCATTTGAGCATTTAAAAATTCCTACATTAATAAACAATGAAGACGACAATAGATGCCGAGAGAAGTTATTAAAAAGTTACGGTTATAAATAGTGATAAGACAGAATGAGTGGAAGATTGGAGAAGTTAACATACACAGAACTAAGAAATATAAGTACCAAGGATGTATGTTGAGTGACAACAAATGCAAAAGAGCTAAGTGCAAGAAAATGGCAGAAGCCATGCAGTAGAGAAAAAACTGAGTACTGTGACCAAGTATAGAGCCAAGAAGTTTGAATGTGTCAGATTAATGTGGGAGTATGTTGCTGTACCTAGTGTAATGTATGGTATGAAAGTTATGGCATGGACAGGAGGAGACTTTGAAATGTTGGAGGCACTGCATAATAGCATTGGGTATTTAACATAGGCACTCCAAAATAAAAAGCTGTAAAAGCTATTACAGAAATCTTGGTGGTTGAAGTAGGTGTTCTGAAAGAGTGATAAAGGTTGTGTTACATTATAAAGTAAGAATTGAGCAAATGGAGAATATAAGGTAGGTTCAACAAATTTTTGAATGGAATCTAAGTGAACACATGGGAGAAAGTTTGCTGATGCACACAGGAATGCTAAAAATTCACAAGATTGTGTCAGAATTAGCAGACCTACAGATG
>VCRD01005704.1:2574-32437 GCA_006783055.1 Trinorchestia longiramus
ACACATGTTTTGCAAGAAATGCGTTGTACATCTATGTTGTGAGAGAAACAGAAACTGCTTTGAAGCTTTCCATCAAAACTAAACTATTTTGAAACTGTGACTGACTTGTAAGAGGTGTCATGAGATTCATGATATATGCATAGGTTTTCATGTATCGGGCGATGTGTAAAATGTATGTATCGACAGCTACTTTGCAGGTGTGGGACTACAGGACGCCGTCGGTACAGCTGCGTAAACAAACACTTAGATGGTCGGCAAGGCACGAGAAATATGCTGAGCTCCACAAGACGATAAGCACAACAGAGCGGTTGAGTTATGGAGCTTGAGACTCTACGACATAAATTAGAAATGAAGAGCAAAAAAAAGGTAAGCTTGTATAAGAAGGCCATGAAGCGAGAGAAGAGGAGACTTGGAAACTAGATCTCGTCGACGATGTAGACTGTTGGGACGGAGAGCAACATTTAGGTCTAGGGCATAGGGGAAATAAGGGGGCACCGTGGTTAGAGGAAAAATTAGCGGCATCTTTAAGGTGTTTTATCGTGAGTGTTAAACATTGTAGCCATCATCAACAGCAAATCTCCTGTGTAGGGGCAAGTTTAATATTATTATTTTCTATGTGATTAAGGTTAGCAATAAGGTAAATTTCGTAAATTAATTTGAACGCCAACACTTTGATGCGACGTGTGCCATTTGTGGTACACGCGGTAAAAAAAGATAACTTTCTAAAAAATTCATATATGATTTAAACCAGGGTCATCTCCTTATGAAGCCTTGATGAAGTAAAGAGTAAAATGGTTATATGAGCATATAATAAAGTTATAAAATTTAATCAGGAAAATATAAGTAGTACAAATCAAACACAAGTTGCTCAGTGGGTATAAAGGATAAAAATGCATGATGAAACTGAAAGAAAAGACATTACAGTATTCCAATGCTGGAAAATGTATTCCTGGCTCAAGTATGAATTATTATAGAAGAAACAATAAACAATGGACGTCTGTAAGCACACCTGAACTCGAGGTGAATGCTTCAATGAGAAGCAAGATACGCAGAGAAATGGCTTTCCATCACAAAAGGTATTCACTTTCCTTACTTTTCGTCTCGCCACTGAACTGCCTTCATTGTTAGCGATAATATCATATCAGGACCTGCAGCGTTTTCTTGTTTTGCGCTTTGGTCCTTCAGCTTCAACTAATGCATGGCGGAAACGCAGGCCTCCAATATCGCAACGCTTTGGTCTTAGAAGCATTTCTTCATTCATTTTTCCTGTAATGAGTGACGTGACTAGACATTCTTTGAATTCGGTCTTACCCATTGTCTTTTGTTGGTTATAAAAGTGATGGTAGAATGCCCAGGCATTTGTTACAGCAGTTCCTGTCAACAACTCGATGGCCAATTTACAGTACGACTTCGTGGTTCTTCTGTGTGCTGTATTGTAAGATGTCATCTGATCTGATTTATCAACCCCCATTTTAGCAGTATTGTAGTCCAGTACGCATTGTGGCTTGATTATTTCAGTACCATTTCGATTCTTTTTCCCTGAGGGTAGAAGATTGCCTGAATGTTCAGGCACAGTAGACAATGTTAGCACGTTCCTTTTATCTTTCCAGTTGCAAACTTTCACTCCCTTGCTGTTCATCAAACCTGCGATTTCTCCTTTCTTCAGCTTGGCCTTTGAAACGGAGTGAGGCAGATTTTTTTCTGTTTGTTCGCACAGTTCCACAGTAGTACGTTTTTTCCTGTAAGATTTTTTGGCCTAGGGAACAGACGAATAGAAATTATCCGCATAAATAGTTAATCCCTGCAGAAGAAGAGGCCTTGAAAGCTGCAGGACAACAAACTCCGAATACTGAAATGTTGGTTCTTTGGCCATGTTGCCGGAATATACAAAAAATTCGAAGTGTACGAGTTGGGTGTGCGGAGCTTATATAGCTCTATTCCATATTTATGGACTTTTCCAGGAATGAATAGTCTAATGATTACTCTCCCTCTGAAAGGAATGAGAGACTCGCCGATGACAACACTTGATCCCGGAGTGTACACTGACCTGCAGCTCTGAGAAAGACTCAATCAGCGACTGGATTTTATGTAACCTGTTTTGTCGATCAATCACTTCATTGTCATGAAAGTGAAGCATATTCACTAGTAACTGAACTCTGTCTCTGGTCATGGGATTTCGAATGAAAGAATAATTGTATATCTTTTTTGGGCCAGTAGTGATTAATTTTTGGTGCTCGAAAAAGACCCATGCATATCACAATCTTAAGAAACTTTTTCATTTCTTTGGCATCTATGGGTATCCATTTGGCTAGCCTTGATTTCCTTGTCACTGCCTTTGACTGAAGAATTTGAGTGGCGTGCCTATTTGTTTCATTCACAATAGAATCAATTGCTTCATTGGTAACAAAGAGCGAATATAAATCTAAAGGCACTACCAAATTATTCTCTCCGCTTGGCGTTAGTTTCTTCAAAAGCTGCCCCTTTCCTGTAAATCTGGAAGATCGCTGTGAAGCAACAATTGGAGTCCACGAATTGTTTGTAGGTACTTCAGAGTTATCCATTTCTGTTTCACTATCTTCAGCCTCGTTTGCAACATGAACTGGAATTTAATTTTTATATTGTACCATTATATGTTTTATTTTACAAGATAATATACAAAGAAAGAAAATATTTATTTAATAATAATATTTAGCACTTTCAGGTCCAAGTGGACCATACGGTCCTTTTATAATTTTTCCTTCGATAATAAACTTTGAAGTATCGGTATGTATTATTATGCCCTATAGTTATAATTTAAGTGAAAAAAACTAACAAAAAAATTTTTTCCGAACTAGTAGAAAAATTGGTCGCTAAAGGGTTAATGCTCATTCCCTGTTTGGATGGGATGAGTAACACAGGATAAACAGAGCAGTGATGGTAAGCCTGCAAAGTTTGTATTAGTGTCAAGGTTTCTATGTCTTCATTCCAGTTATTTGTTGCCAGTCCTACTCAATGTACTATGCTCTGCTATTCAACTATCCTGTTTGATAAAAGTATTCGAGCTTTGCGACTTCGTGAAGCACTGATTGGAATAAACCCAAATGTATTCTCTTGGAAAGCAGTGCATTTATGTTTAAAAACTCATGGAATTATCCAACATTGGTATTAAATTTAAAAAGCAATGAACTAAATATTTTCACCAGTTTCTTGTGAAGGTTTATCGTGTGTAAAGAACCAAGAAATTTTTTTCAAGTGCGTCAGCTTTTCGAAATGGTGGTTGAGGAAAATAAAACTTTCAACATGAATGACAGATAGAGGGAGCTAAACTTGCCCAAGATTTCCCATCAGCTGTGTTGGTAGTGCATTTATGGTGTGAATTGTTGTCATGTACCTCAGACTGAGGCAGCCTTGTAATATCTATAAAATTACTTCTATGTTATATGAGCAGATCTGCAGCACAAGATGTGTAAGTGGAACTTGTGAAATAATATTTACATTAATATACTACCCATGCAAATCTAGCTGTAGTTGAAAAATAAAAAGTGAAGTAAAAAGAGAAATGAGTTCAAACACTAGATGTTAAATGAACAAGAACACAATGCTCAAATAATGTCATTTACACATTATACTTTCAATGCGTATTTTAATGCATACAGGTACTTATTGTGAAATGTCATCCGTACTCATGTTCATAATTGGGTGCTTTAAATGCTGGTATTGTCATGTGGTGGTATCTTTTTAATGTTTGACTATGTTTGCAGTAAATATTGTTCAGTGTAGGTGTTGCATCTGACTATATTTGTAGTATATATGGTACAGTGTAGAAGGTGTTGCATCTGACTATATATGCAGTAAATATGGTAATGTGCCTGGGGCTTTACTTTATGGAACTTTTCCAAGTTTTTGTCATGAGGTTACCACTTGTTTTGGACTGTGGACTGCTTCCTGCTATAGCAGCAATTATTTACCACAAGAATTTTAGAGTCAGTCATTTCTTGTCAAATTTTTTAAAAATAAGCTGATTAGGGTAAGAAATTAAAATTCAAGAAATTAATGCCATTATTCTTTGATCAATAAATGTTATAGATCATCTGCAATTTCTTCCAAAGGGAATTTTGTTTACTAATTATCTTCGCTATATTGTCACTCTTTTTTATCTAATCTTAAAATATTATTTTCAGGGTATATATTTTAAACAAACTCTTATTGAATAAAGTTCAATTACATCATTGAAAATATTTTCATTGAGTGAATTCAAACTCATTAAGAGCAAGCAAAATGACTCATTTATTTGATGCAAATTTAGTGCGACTTCTGTGCTCGTGTGGGCTGCTGAAACCCATCACTGGCATTTACTTCTGCAGACACTGCCTCAAACTACGCTGCGCCAACTGCGTCTCACATGAGGTTACATGTGGTGCTTGTACAAGTATTTATTTAAGAATCTTCTAATGATACTTGTTTACCTGATTAATATAACCCCTAGAGTAAATCTTAGTTGATGTTAATACAAAGATCAGGACATAA
Source organism: Trinorchestia longiramus (assembly GCA_006783055.1). Lineage (NCBI taxonomy): Eukaryota > Metazoa > Arthropoda > Malacostraca > Amphipoda > Talitridae > Trinorchestia > Trinorchestia longiramus. The sequence goes on from VCRD01005704.1 coordinate 7,081, forward strand.
GTAGCTAGTAAAGTTGCTGATTTTTGTGTATCTATTTTATTATATATGTATAATATTATGTATTTTTATTTTATTTTCATGTGTGTGTGTGTGTGTGCAAACAATGGTAAGATGTTTTGCAATCATGATCTTGTACTCAGATGGACATGCTGTATTGCCCCAGCTGTTTGGAGAACATGCCATCACCTGAAGCTAGACTCAAAAAGAACAGGTGAGTGCTGTCTTTTCTTTGTTCTCATTGTAATCAAGCATTTTTGTTCTTGAGTAAAATGATTTTCAATGGTCCAGCAAAGATCATATTTAGCTTGGACTGCTTGCATCTCAGTCCTTCTGCAGTATAATAAACAATTTTTTATTTCTACAAAGTACAAAGCTGTAGCATCTTTAAGGTATGCTGAAATTTTGCAGATTAGAGGCTTTGATGCATTAGATGCCTATAAATTTTCAATAAAGAAATCAAAAAGAAATATTCTGCCTGTACTTCATAGATCTACCTCCTGTTTCAAATTTGCTCATTGAATATCATTTTTCAGCTTGAAAAATTTGTTAATTGTTGTAAATTTAGAATAGGGTTCAAAATTAATATAAATTTGGATGCAATAATGGTAAGATTGATTTATCCTTTTATAACATGCCATACTGCTCTTCACTTTCCTAGAGGTCATAGGATACACAGTGATGTATGACATACTTACTCATGTGACCATTTTCCTGAAACTAATGACTAGTCATTTAATAAATTTTCTTTATATAAAATTTTATTTGTTAATTCATTAAATGATTACGTATTCCCAGGCTAGAAGATGCACCTACAGTAGAATTCCTTTAAACCGGCACTTGCTGGCCAAGCTTTATGTATTTATTCATTGTTTTTTCTTTTTTAACTGCTTTAAGTAATTGATATCATTTTCCTTTTGTGTCTAGCATGTCTGTGAATTGTTTGTGGTTACTTCGATGCTATTAACTGGCAACTGCAAAGTCCCAGGAGTGCCAGTTAAAAAGACTTCTACTGTGTAATGAGGGCTGTGTGAATCAAAATGAACATGTGATAATAAGTCATTGCAAGTATACTGATTAGCACAGCTATGTATATCTGCATTAGTAAATGAAGTATTAGTCATTAAAAATGGTTCTAAATTTAATTTGTTGAAGCCTGTATTTTGGAGGTAAGTGTTGCAATGTTTGTGTACTAATTTTGGAACACTTGTGTATAAAAATCCTGGTCATATTTAGACTTGACAGCATCCAGTACAACACAGCCTCAGCTCATAGGTATATCCTTGGGACTTTGCACTTCCATGAAATATGTAGGATTTCTGAGCTTCACCCAGGGTAGTTTAGCTCTCTTAGATCACCCTGCAGAAATGGTTGATGCCAAGAGTCCAGTCGGATGGACCACTGATAATTTATTTCTAGCACTACTTCTGCAGAATTCGTATCACTTGTTCTTGGAGGCTGTTGCAGGAGAACGTGTTATGATTAGAGATTACTTATTTTTCCCTCCAGTTTTACTTCTCTTTTACATTTTGAAGGAATTACATCTACATTTAAATGTATTCATTCTATTCAATTACTTTGTTAAAACATCAGAAATAATGAATTAGGTCATCCCATAAGTTCTGTCGGAATTTTCATTCATGAGGCACCCACTTTCCAAATTTAGGAACTTTTCCAAGTTTTTGAAGATGACGATGAACAGTTGTATGGTTTGAACTGAGAACCAATTCTTCAGCTGATAAAGTAGGATTTTCTTCAAGGGTTTCTTCAAGAAGCTATTTATCAAACTCAACTTGACGTCATCTTCAAGGGTGGAATCTCCAACTCTAAATTTCGCAAACCATCTTTTGCAAGTGCTTTCATTCACATGTTACTCTCCATAAACTGGTTGAGTGTTTCTAGCTGCTTTGGCTGCTAAGTTTCCTGTCTTGAACTCGAAGCATTATGTGCCTCAAGTGATTCTTGGGTACTTCCATGTTAGCAGGGTTTTAATCAAATAAAATTTAATTTATTGTTTTCTGATATAAAATTTGATCATTTTAAATGCATTTAAAAATAAAACAATGTTCAGTTCCATTAGACATTATAAAATACTCTTTAAATTTTGTTCAATTTAAAAAAAAGGTAAAATTCAGACAGAACTTATGGGATGACCTGATATTCAGTTTTTTTTATCTCATTGGAGTTGATCTATTACAGCCTCAAGTTACACTTTTCAAGTGGAAACAGAGATAATAGATCAAATTTTGTATGTATAATTCAGTTTGTCTCTAAACCTAATATCAGCCATGTTTATCACAATACAGTGATACTAAATAACATCTCATTGCAAGCTGTTCTATTTGTATTTTGAAAATTTCTTGAAATGATTTCTCAGCTTTTTCTTCAAGCTTTAGTCATGCCTGTTGATTGATTGGTTTCTTTCTATTCTGTAGTAAATTTGCATCTATTGGTCTTTTTCCTTGGGGCACTTCTTGCATATTTTTCTGTATTAATTTACATTTAACACATTGACTCCGAAGTGGTACGTATGTGGACCACTAAGGTTTGGTTCTGTAATTTTTTCAGATCCTTCTAGTGACTATGCGTACAAAGTGAAGATTTACACCGGCCAGGCAATCGGAGGCAACGTGTTATTGAATTTATGGGAGCTTTGATTTGCATAAGTTTCCTGCATTGTTATAATGAAAATATTTCAATTTAAACTGAGTGTTCAACAGTATATTTCCAAACTAGTTATCTAAGTTTTGTTACACAGTGGCAGTTTTAGAATATATTTTTTTTTGAGTAAACCAATTCAAGAAAAACCTATAATGACTCATTTGCCTGTTGCCTGAGCTAAGAAAGAATTGGAACCTCAATGACTCGCTACGAATGTGTTGAGATGTATATACTTCAAGGCTTGCTTTGTGAAGTTTGTGTACCATCACCTCAGACTCCTTTACTAATTGTTGGCTTCAATGTTAATTTGCACGTACGAGGGTGAGGAAAGGCAATAATTGAAGAGTGAAAATTTTCATTTTGATTTGTGTATTATTTTCATTTTCAGTGTTATGAATGCAGACTTCAATATTTGGTTTAACACGTTGCCTCCGATTGCCTGACTGGTGTAAATCTTCACTTTGTACGCATAGTCACTAGAAGGATCTGAAAAAATTACAGAACCTAACCTAAGTGGCACACATACGTACCACTTCGGAGTCAACGTGTTAATATCAATTTTACAGTGAGCACATAGTTTCAATGTTCGTTGACGAGCGATGACCATTCCTACTCGTTCTCACTTTTGTGCGTTGTCATTGAATCTCTTGATTCCTGATTTTATTATTCTGAAATCTCCGTTGTTTACATTCATTGTGTTAAGCTATCTGGTACTCCCGCAGGTGTGGCAATTGCTTTGACTGCCCGAGCTGCGGTCAGTCGCTATCCACCCGCGCCAGCAGCATCCAAAGCCCGGACCCTGAACATCCCAGTCGTAACATCCAGCGCAAGCTCTACTACCTCGCGTGCACGGGCTGCCGCTGGACCAGCAGGGACGTCAATATTCCTGATCAGACCGTTGGTACGTCACTTCAACTTTTTCTTCTCGTTAGTCTAGTCTCATTTTCTAGAGCAAATGAATTATTCAAATATTTTTAAGGTCAAAAAGAAAGTCCATCATTGATTTGTGCTCCCGTTTCCTGGAGCCAGACTTTTAAACACACGCGCCAACACTTACGCGCACGTTACATAGTCGCCTAAATCGTCTTTGTCGTACAGGGTTACACCTCCACCAACTATGTCCTTACATCAGAACTTCCGACTCCATACCACGGAAAAGATAATAAGTAGTCTTTTATAAAATAACTTGAACCGTTTTAAATTATTTGAAGGAAAACATGGCTTGTTGTTCTTGTGTAATTATTCAAAAAAAACGGTTGCTTGTTATTAGATGTTTATTACATAATTGCAGTGAGTGTACTGTGCTTTTGCTGACTGTGGAAAACTTTTATTCCCTTAATTATTCCTTACCTTTATTTTACCAGATTATACTTACGGTTTTTGTATAGATATAAAGGGTGTGGCAAAAGTCACATGATATATTTAGAATTAATTTATGCAAAAACTACTTGAGATAGAAACTTCGGGTAAATTGCAAACGAAAGGAAGGGTTTTGGAGTTTTTATTTAAATATGATATCATCTAAATGTTCGCCATGTTGGTTTATTCACATGCGCATTCTTTTCGTAACAGAATCCATCACTTTTCTTAGCATCTCGGGAGGAATGTTGCGAATCTCTTGAGAAATGTTCTCTTTCAAATGTTCCAAAGTACGAGGCCTATTAATGTATACATTTGACTCTAAGTACCCCCATAAATAGAAATCCAAAGGGGTCAAATCACAAGATCTAGGAGCCCAAGGAATATCACCAAAACGTGAAATTAATCGATTTGGGAAAATTGTCTTCAAAAGAAAAAAAATGTTCAAAATGTGTGACGAGGCACATTTTCACCTTTCCGGTTATGTGAACAAACAAAATTGTAGATATTGGAGTGCTGAAAATCCAAAAATTGTGCATGAAATCCCACTTCACTCACAAAAGGTTACTGTCTGGTGCGGTATGACACGTGAAAGGATTATTGGTCCCTATTTTTTTGAAAATCAGAATGGAGAAACTACGACTGTAACTGGAGCTGCATATCGAAAATTCATTGAAGAATATTTAAGACCTCAAATTCAAGATGGGAATATGTGGTTTCAACAAGATGGTGCAACAGCCCATACTGCAAAGGAATCAATTCAACTTTTGAAGACAATTTTCCCAAATCGATTAATTTCACGTTTTGGTGATATTCCTTGGGCTCCTAGATCTTGTGATTTGACCCCTTTGGATTTCTATTTATGGGGGTACTTAGAGTCAAATGTATACATTAATAGGCCTCGTACTTTGGAACATTTGAAAGAGAACATTTCTCAAGAGATTCGCAACATTCCTCCCGAGATGCTAAGAAAAGTGATGGATTCTGTTACGAAAAGAATGTGCATGTGCATTAACCAACATGTGGACATTTAGATGATATCCTATTTAACACGTTGAGTGCGATACGACCCACCGGTGGGTCACTTAGGTTAGGTTCTGTAATTTTTTCCAAGTCTTTTAGTGCCTATGTGTACAAAGTAAAGATTTGCACCGGCTGGACAATCGCAACCAACGTGTTAAATAAGAACTCCAAAACCCTTTCTTTCGTTTGCAATTTACCCGAAGTTTCTATCTCAAGTAGTTTTTGCATAAATTAATTCTAAATATATCATGTGACTTCTGCCACACCCTTTATAAGGAAATTATTTTCATGTCTGTTCACTGTCATGCGCTCACCTCTCACATAGTAAAAAAAAGATACATTACAGATTCCTTTAAATCGTACTAGCCAAATTTATTACCTGTGCTTGAGGTATTACCTACCTTGTACCTTGGTATCTTAACTCGATAAAATCTATAAACTGATGATGAGCTTAGACAAGTGCCTGCTAGAGCTGGAAAAAGGAAATATTAAAAAATGGTAGTAGCATAAGCGTGATAGTAGGACAAGCATGATTTTCCCATGGTCGATGCTTGAAGGTCAAGAGTTACATTTTCCCATGGTTTGAACTGTATGAACTCCTCTGATAAGGATTGTAACTGAAGTGATTATGTGGTACCCAGCAACTGGAGGGTGGCCAGAACTAGAGGCCCCCAACAAGGAGCGAATTATGAGTCTGCTGGAGCACTACCGAGCTGTGGCGCAGCGAGACAAGATGGACAAGTATGTATTACGTTCTCATAATCTGTGCTCTAAGAGAAAATAACAGTTAAGGCATATGTCCAGTCGTATTCAATCAGTCACTTCAAAAATTTTAAATGGAGACTAAGAATTACGTAGACTTTTAAATAGTCGATTTTAAGTACTAGGAAATAACTACTTTTACTACTTTTTTAGTTTATGATTGGTGTTCCATTTATTGCTATTAATGATGTGTAGATGTTTATGAAATCTTTGTGTGGCATGGGGCAAGCTACTGCATGCCGCACGTCACAGAAAATAGGAGTTACTGTCGGAAAACGCCGAGGCTTCACCAGCCAACATCTAGCTTTCTAACTTCCCAGATAACAATTCAGTCTATTATTAATTGGGAACGCTGTTGATGAGAATGACACCATATATCATGCAGTACCAAGATTCAGCAGAAGGATCGCAAACCTGGTGTTGTGTTCATGGCGTTCAAAGTACACTATGAGCATTACAGGTGCAGAAGGCGTCTGGAGATTAAAAAAGAAGCTACTTAAGAGTATCATTCCGCTGTACTTGTGCTTTCAGTGCACCTAAATTTGTTTTCATAGATTCCCTGATTTCATTAACCCGAGAAATGTTTTCTGTAGAAAATTAAAAACTAAAATTTTCCCTGTTAGGTATTATGTACTTGTGGAATATTTCATTAGCGACTTGGGGCTGCTGAGGCTCCCACCATTTCTGGCCTTCACCGCAGCAAGTGTACATTACTAGGGCGTCTGTACAGCTTCCTCAGTGTGCTTTGTGAAATAAAATAGAATATTGCTGTAGGAACGAGCTGCTTAGTCCATTCTTGGGTTGGAACCCAAGTCCCATACCGTCTAAAGGTGAGGCATCAATCATGTACATATATGCACCTCAATCATACACAGGCCCCAGAAATATATCGTAACTGATATAATGGTAGGAGTGGGAGTGGAGTAACAATCGCTCTCAGTTATTAATTTTTGCGCAACAGTACCTGACTCACATTACGCTATAATTATATGATTCTAGGTACACAATAGATGAATAACTCTTGGTAGACAAAAGTCATGACTCGTGATAGACATAAATATGATTTCTGGTGCGGAATAATTATAAGACTCGCCAAATACAAACATCACATGACACTCTATACGCTACAGTATGATATAGAGATAGTGCTACTAACAAGCTTTAAAGATAACAAAAAATATATTCATAGGTTACATAAAAACCTAATGAGGCAAAAACATACTTGAAAACACAAGCCCCCTCAAGGCTCCCTTACCTGTCGTCTTCCCCGCTCAAAACTTGTGGATCAGATTAAAAAAAGTTGCAGAAATAACCAGTTGAGGTAGATTTTTTAAAAAACTTGTTTTTTCATACCCTGGTCGGTTGTGGGTCGAGTTCTTATTCGTTCTTTTTACTCATACTCCTCATATGTTTCTTATTAAGTGGAAGCTAACGTGTCACTTACCCGATCTCTTTCGGAAGTATCGTTATTTTTGTTCCGTTCTCCTGAGTCTGTTTTTCCGTTCCATCGCAATTGTTTACTTTGTTTCTTTTGCCGTCTGTTGCGGGCTGTCGTTACGAATGTACTGAAAGTTCACTCCCTGGCATTTGTGTTGGATAGTTGATCTAATAAATGTATCTCTGATAATTTACTGATACATATTACGATGGTTAATATTTCATCTGAAGAGGCACTAATTACTAATTGGTGCAAATGGGACAGTTTTTGCGAGTGACGGGTTTTAGGGCTTCTCTCGCGCAGTTCGGTTCGTACTTCTCTTGTGGTTTAAAGTAAATGCGGTAAGCATCCAAAAACGTGTTAAGTCTTTATGCATGCACACAGTTGTGTTTGTTATATAGCTAGAAGCACAACTAAGGGGCATGGTTGTACGATGCAAAGCTCTATGCGTGTACAGGCTCCCACTAAACCACAACTCTGACCAGGGAACGCAAGCGCCTGGCTGCAGCACGTGTGAAGACAGCGTCTGCTGCTTTGCTGCGAGACACCACTGCTGACAAACTGGCCACCGTCTCACCCAGCCTTGCCAATGTCAGGAAGAGTCTCGCCGCTATGTCCACCTACGCTCAGAAGGTTAGCAGAGGTTTTTTTTTTAACCCTTTAGCTCCCGTTGGGTTAATGTCCCCCAAAAAACTTTAAAAATCATTCCCTTAGTCCCATATTCTAAATGTTTCGTTCAAAATTATAGTAAAATTACATAAAGATTAGTAAAGATAAGTGATAATTTACGCAATATTTTGATCAGTATGAAAATAATTTGGTCGTGAAAGGGTTAAAGAATATTTTGTTAGGTAGAAGCTTGCAGAATAGGCTCGGTGTCATACCGCTCATAAGTCGAATAGTTTATTAATATTATCATACTAGAGATCTGTCCTGTGTGTCACAAGACAGGCCCCGAATAATGAAGCATGTCTCTGCTTGTTTATGGAAACGAAGTTGAACTCGCACGTACCGGACAGTGAATTTTGTTGAAAATACGTCTTGGTACCGTATTCTCTAAACGAGGCGTGACCGTAGGCCAAGTGTTCAAGTCACAAACCCGTCTAGGGTTTGTGACGTACTTGTGGTGTACTTGTACCACAAAAAATTGTGGCGCACTTGTGCTATTCAGTCATTGCGGCCTCCAGCCTCTCACTCCATTCATACCTCGTTCTACTATTACCAAATATTCCTCGTACATCCTGCTTTAAATTTTTTCCCCAGACTCTATTTTTTTATGATTTAACCACTTTAATACTTAATTCTTAATTCTATACTGTGATTTATTTCACCTCTTATACCTTTTAACTCAAGGTTTTTTTTTTGTTTTAAGTTAGTACTCCTTCCATAATGCTCGTGCATCGCTACAACAAATTCAATTTCATTTTGCTGATTCTCTTAGTTCCTGCTACAGTACCGTATACAACGTTCGCAATAAGGACACTCGCAAATTCTTTTCATTTCAAATACTTCAACATTTTTTAATGCTTCTACTGTTATTAATATTGTAAAATGCCTCTTAGATCTGTTAGAGACAACAATTACAGAAATTGCTGTTCCTATCCTAGGATACAAATTTCATGTTTGACCTGCTTTAGTGTTATTGAAGCTTTATTTGGACAAAGTCTGACCTGTGTTCTGGTGACGACTCTTATTATTAGGGTGTTACAAAAATAATGGCCGATTTCAGAAGCATGCATTTAATCCTTAGTAAATGAACAATAGAGATGTTAAACTTAGTCAAAATATGAACCCTGAGCAGCTATGCATCTCTGCCATCAGACTACGAGATTATCTATCCCTTGTTGATAAAAAGTTAATGGCTGTGATGCAACAAAATCTTTGAAGGTCGTTTCCACCTCTTGTTTAGATCTAAAAGTTTTACCATCCAAAAATGTGCTTAAGTGCTTGAATAAATGAAAATCAGTAGGTGAAAGATCTGGAGAATATGGAGGATGTGGTAAAGTCTCGTATCCCAGTTCTGTGAGTTTCTGGACGGTCATTCTTGCAACATGTGGTCGCGCGTTATCGTGGAGCAGAATTGGACCACGTCGATTCACTAATGCCAGTCTCTTTTCTCTCAATCGAGCATGCATAACAGCGAAATCATTGCAGTATCTCTCTGCATTAATGGTCTCATTGACTCCCAAAAAACTGTAGTGAATAACACCTATTGCAGACCACCAGACAGTCACCATAATCTTTTTCTGGTGCAACATTGGCTTTGGGAAGTGTTTGGGGGGCTCATCACGATCGAGCCATTGACCTGAGCCTTTTCGTCACAAGTGACAATTCGGTCAAGAAAGGGATCGTTGGTGTTGCGCAGAGAGAGCATCGAGCACACTTCAAAACGCCTAAGCTTTTGATTCTCATTGAGCTCATGAGGAACCCATTTATCGAGCTTTTTCACCTTTCCAATAATCTTCAAATGACGCGAGACTGTTGCAATGCTGACACCAAGTGTCTGAGACATTTCTCTAACACTTTGACGTGGATTTTGCTCAACAACCGCATGCAATTGCTCGTTCTCGAGACTACCCAAACGTCCTCTACCCTCTTCATCTTTAAGGCTCTCATCACCACTCCGGAATTTCTCGAACCACCTTCGTACTGTCCGATCCCTTGTGGACTCTTCTCCCCATGCTCGGTTGATATTGGCAGAAGCTTCGGAGGCGTTGTGCCCAAGTTTGAACTCGTGCAACATAAGTAGGCGAAGGTCATGTTTTGTCATGTTCATCATAGAGGGATTTTATCCTTCAAATTATGTTCTGTCTGAAAAGAAGTTACAAAATATTAATGAGCATACATTAATTGTTATGCATGCCAAGGTTCATCGAAAATAAACCATGAAAGTTGTGTTAAAATTACTTTTCAAACCCCAGACCTTCGAGCGGCCATTATTTTTGTAACAACCTAATATATAACTGCTACCTACTGCAGGGGGACACTCCCCTCAACTCGACTCTTGCACCTGCCGAGGCAACTGAGGATGTTGAAGGACTGCCTGATGACATCTTCACTGAGCCCGTCGTGCTGACTCAAGGCAAGTGTGGAGTCAACGCTTGGTCAAGACGTACTTTAAATTGTTGCGTGTGTTTTGCATCAACGCTCTTATTGATGTTGCTGTTTGGACTGTTCCCCACCCCTATGGAAGATGTATTTGCGGATACGTCTGTGTTTGTGTCCATTGTAGTAAATTGTGGCTGAATGTATGTTTTTTGTCGTTCTAGTGGAAGGGTGCATAGCTGTAGTAAAAAATTGCGCTATACCTAATATTTTGCTTCAATATCGTCACTTTGTGTATAGATAAGAAAGAGCAGGTGGAAGATACAATTTTTAAACTGGCTCTCTAATGTATGTGAGGCTAAAGAAATAAATCTAGAACGGGCTTTTGGTGGACCATCGGAGAAAAACTTTTATCATTAACTAAATTTCATGATTCACAAACCTATTGAATACTATGCAATCTTTTTACCTGAATACTCTCAAAATGTGTAAATGAATGGCAGATATGCCATTTAAATTTGAGAAATACGAAGTCGAGAATTGGCTGTGAGATGTTCACAACTAACTCCTTCATTGTTACTCTCTTCATTCGTTCTGCTATTACTCTCATGCTTCAGTTTCTGGGTCTCGATAAGAGCTGGAGCTGATTCTTAAGTACTGTATATTGTAATGGAGTTGAAATACCTTAATAGTATTGAGGATCTTTGATACAAGTATATTTTCCTTAAATGAGAAAATAATTATAACATGTCGAGAAAAAAAGGTTTAAATGCTGTGCTTTGCCTGTCAGGAATTTTATTTAAAACTGATTTTATTGTGTGCTTCAATCATGTGCAACCTAAGTAAACCTAAATTAATCCTTCAGAAGTGTTATCTGTTTTACATTCACACTGTTGAGAAATTTTTTCTTTATTCTTGATTGCGTGTATAACTTCAGCTTAGGCTAACTACTCATCTGACCAATTTTAGTAAGACTATATTAGTGCAATCGATAAATTAGGTTGCCTCAAACCTTTTATTTTACAACTTCTTGCTTAACATAAGTTTGTGCTTTATCACTGAGTATTAGTCAGGACGTGGGCTGCTAACTGTCTCCAAGCATTGCTTGGGGTACAAGAACTCCTGTCAGGTGTCTGGGCACTTCTCGAGAGATTGAGGGCTTGTTGATAGTACGTTTCCTTGTCAGCCTGCATACGTTGAAAATTTTACGTTCATCACTAGGTTAGCTGATACTAAATGCACCATTGACAATGCTTGTACGGGTTTATTTTAATTCAATTGTATAGTTTGGTTAGTTTACTTCTTCCTTTTCCCCATCTACCCTTTAAATGTTCTGCCCTCTTTGTATCTTCTGTAATCTCATTGATATCATCGACACACCTGTACTGAGGATCCGATAGTAAAATCGTATACAACTTCAATTTCTGACACTGAGAACTTAATTCGGGAAAGTTTCACCCGACGTTTTGACTTGTTCTTCTTGATTGTTTTATTCGCTAATTGTTCCGTGCGCATTGAGAAGTTTTGATGGCCGTTTGTGCAGTGTGCAGCATGGAGCAACGGTTGCGCTCGCCTGAACAGCAGCCCAGCAAGTGCAGCTCTCTGTATCCACTGCACAAGCACATGCTGGTTAAACGCAGCCTCAGATGTCGGCACTGCGAGCACAACCTCAGCAAGCCGGAGTACAACCCATCCTCCATCAAATTCAAGATACAACTTGGCGCGTAGTGAGTTTGATTTCATCCTTTTCTATAATTTGAACATAGATACTCTTTCGACGTCATGCAACAGCTTGACGTAAAATGGTTGTGCACTCTTTAACTTGGTACTGTACAGGGTGTCCCAAAAAAAGTTAACCCAATTTCAAATAATTATAATTCAAAAACTATTGAAGTTAGGAAAATTTGGAAAGTTGCATGTTGTTTGTCAACTATTTCTCTATCTGTGATGAAAATTTCATGAGAAAATTTGAAAGCATATTTTTGCAGCATTATTTTTAATAAGAGACACTGAAAACATGTTTGTGCACAATATCTAAAATACAAATTTGAAGGTGCTAAATAATATTTTAAACAACTTTTAACAATTTATTATTAACGAGAGGCAAATGTAATTTCAAACAAAAAATACTTAAAAATTTGTTCCCTTTGTTCCCTTAGATGTGCCCTCCATTTCTTTCAGTACACAGTTGCATTCTCTTTCTCATTGCAATGTCTTCAATGAATCGATCATTTTTTTGCAGAAACCACTGAGCAAAATTTAGCCGCCTAGGAAGATCAGTATTTAGTAGTTTGTCTCACGTGCATTTTGTAAGGATGCCATTTCAATTCTAACTTTACAATTCTGTTGAATGTGCTTTTACTTTTTCCCAATCCATTCTTTCTTGAAGAAATGTCTGGATTTGCTAACAGGGCTTGGTGAACAATTTCGACATTTTCTGGTGCTCGTTCAGTAGTCTTGCGGCCTGATCGACCTTGGTTTAGATTTAGGCTGGTTTCTTCAGTTTTGTAGTTCCTGACATTTTTCCACATGGTCACCTTCGATGGAGAATTTCTTTCAGGGAAGCGTTCTTGAAATAATTCTTGAACATGTTGAATACTGTTTCTATCCAAAAAATTCACAACTATGAAGATCCTTTGTTCTTTTGTAAGTTGCATCTTGAAGGTTGGCTCATTGAAGGATAAAATTAGTGATATTAAAACTTGACGATACCGTATTTATGGGAAATTTCATACAAAACCGTATCCATGATACAACATAAAGAATCCTTGGAAGGAGCAGTCTAACTGTAAAATGTGTATTTTAGATATTGTGCACAAACATGTTTTCAGTGTCTCTTATTAAAAATAATGCTGCAAAAATATGCTTTCAAATTTTCTCATGAAATTTTCATCACAGATAGAGAAATAGTTGACAAACAACATGCAACTTTCTAAATTTTCCTAACTTTAATAGTTTTTGAATTATAATTATTTGAAATTGGGTTAACTTTTTTTTGGGACACCCTGTATAGTCTCTATGCTGCTCGAAGCTAGTTAGTATGCTTGAGTTAGATTTGTTTACCTATGTTTATTATGACGCTTGCAATGCTAATCAAAGTTTACCTTCGAGCTTGTTGAATGTGTTAATCTAAATATGATATTGCTCTCAAATTTGTCATACACTATTTGGACCTATTAGTAAGTTACGTCGATTCAGGGTTATCATGCTGCATATTAAGGGACCGCGCTTCTCAAGGTGTAGATAGGATTCCCGAATTTTTCGCTAGGAAATACATACATTAGTAGGGCCTTCACGTTCATGTTTCATGAGGACTTGGGGTTCCTAAGAGAAACCTGAACTACCCGCAACAAGTGCAACAGTACAGGTTGGGACAAACTCTTGTTCATTTTAGTTGAGAAAGAGGGTGCCAAGCCCTCATCATCAAGGGGGAAACTTTTTTTAGGCATGGATGATGGTATCATTCAGACGTATTCTTGCTTGAGTATTTTCGTTTACATTGTTGTAATTTTGTCTCCATTTATTGTGTGTGAAGTGATCTTTATTGGTCTAAGCGTTGATACCAGCAAGGTTTCTCAGTGCTAGAGAATAATATACTGATGACGAGCAAAATGATTTTAATGTGCCTTTACATCACATTACGTGAGCCACCCACTATTACTTTGAGTCTCTAAAGTTTTAAACGTTGACTTTTTCTTCCGATTGTCTACATTTCCTTTACTGAATTACCTCATGTACTAATAGCTACAGACAAGTTGGTAGTATTTGAGCTTGCCACTGACGTAGCTGGTGTTGCTGCAGCTACCATGTGCCAGAGGTGCGACTGGTGCAGCCCGTACAGCTGGTGGTGGGTGAGGAGACTCGTGTAGAACTGTCGCTATGCAATCCAACTCCACACATCATGCCTCTAGCACTCCTCCCCTTCTTGCCTGATCTCATGCAGGACACCGCGTGCGCAGGTTAGTTTTCCATCAAAGATGTGCTCATCAATCAATCAATCAGACTTATTTTTCTACTTTCACAATTTGTGAGCCGGTGAGGAATATGTTTCAGCGAGCTGAGCTTCGTGCTCTTCGAAGGTAAGTTGAATTTCTGAGCTTTTTTTGGAAATAGTTCACTCACTTTGTCTATTCTATTTGGCTTCCCGAGAATTTGTCGTTACTATGAGTTACCGTAGTGCAGATTCAGCAGCACTTATGAGACCTTATTGGTGGGTCCTGATATAGGATTGAGTAAGCTTTTTACTCGCTTCCTATTCTTCTGTTGGTGGTGCAGATTTGTCAATCCGACGACTTTTTGTTCAAGTATGATCTCTTATTTGTTGGTTTCCTCTCTCTGTTGTTGTAAAACATTGTGGTATCGCAGTATAATAGCTCTGTTAAGGTATATCTTCTCGTCTTTTTACCGTTAGTATATTGAGCTTTGTTCTTCAGTTTGATGGTGGCTGCTTGCAATTTCTAAACGGTTCTGTTTGTGATTTTTGCTATTTATTTTTATGATTTTTGATAGCATCGGCAATACAAGTATACTATTAGGTTTAGCAAAGTTTCTCAAGTACTTTGTATGCAAAAGAACGGGTGTGTTGATGAAAATTGGTGGTAGTAAAAATGTATAATATACTGCAAGGAACCGTTGTGCGAAATGATCAGAAAGGAAATGCACTCAGGCAAAAATAGCTTGGTAATAACAATAACCTAAACTTTCTGTGAAGTAATATCTTAAATTTTCCAAAAAATTGGGCACGTGATGGCAACACCATTGGGAAATAAAGTAAGGCGTAAAACAAAAGTTAGTATTTAAGAAAAAACAGTCGTTAAAATCATTCAATTTTGACTGACCGCCGATACTAACGTTTCTACGTAAATGGCCAAAAACTTACGTATGTTAGTGTACATAAGGAATAAACATACAAAATGAGGATCAGTGAGTATATTTAGCAAATAATTTCAATAACACGCTTACATTTATTTACCAACTTCATGATTAACCTACATTAGCCCCATGGATTTTATTATATCAAAAATTAATGACTCATGGAATAAGTTAATTTTGTAATAGTGGCACGTGGGAATGCCTTTCCTGCAGTATTGATGGCTTCCTAGACTATTTTCGACGTAAATTGACGTGTACCAGCGTGAAAGTCTCGTAAAAATTTTCAGTGGGCCTCTAATCGGGAGAAGGTGGTGGGCAGATCATCAACTTCTTTGCATGG
Source organism: Trinorchestia longiramus (assembly GCA_006783055.1). Taxonomy (NCBI): domain Eukaryota; kingdom Metazoa; phylum Arthropoda; class Malacostraca; order Amphipoda; family Talitridae; genus Trinorchestia; species Trinorchestia longiramus. The sequence continues at coordinate 22,578 of VCRD01005704.1, forward strand.
ATATCCAAATAGGTTAAGAATGCTTGGGTGGCGCTAGTACAGTGGGCGGAGCTTTGTCACATCAGGTTGTATCGAAAGTTCTGTCTGTTTCTTGAGTCCAATTTAAGGGCATCATTACATCAATCTAATTTGTAAATGACGTATGTGTAGCAGTCTAAATCGCTAAATTAATATTTCTTTTTTTAGATTTTTAAAATTATGATAATAAGTAACTATTGTTGGCCAAATGTACACTTCAAGTAAAAGTACATTAGGCATATTTTACTGTATGAATTTCAGGAGGGCAGCACAACAATTTCAGCAGGAATACCTTTCAAAGACACTTATAGAAATGATGTGGTGAATTAAAAGACCTGTAAAAGATGGTTTTCACGTTTTAAAAAGGATTACTTCAGTCTAAAGGACGAACCAAGTAAAGGACGCTCCAAAGGACTCAATTCTGAGGAATTACAGGCTGTCAGTGATGAAAACCCTACCAGTACAACTAGAGAACTGAGCAAGCAGTTTAGGTTTTATCATTTTGCCATACATGGTCACATGCGTTGCATTAAACTCTTTGCCGAGTTCTCTAGTTGTACTGGTTGGGTTTTCATCAATGACAGCCTGCAATTCCTTGGAATTGAGTTCTTTGGAGCGTCCTTTCTTTGGTTCGTCCTTTAAACCGAAGTCATCCTTTTTGAAACGTGAAAATCATCTTCTATAGGCCTTTTTATTTTATTTCATTTCCATAAGTATCTTTGAAAGATCTTCCTGCTGAAATTGTTGTATTACCCTTCTGAAATTAATGCAGTAAAATGTGCCTAATGTCCTTTTACTTGGAGTGTACATTTGGCTAACAATAATTGACATCATAATTTCAAAAAAAATTAAAAGCATAAATGTTATGATACTTTAGTGATTTAGATTGCTATACATACGTCATTTATAAATTAAATTGATGTAATGATGCCCTTAAATTGGACTCAAAAACGGACAGAACTTTCGATACAACCTGATACGTAAAACGGAGTCACATAATAATTCATTTCAAAAAACCAGATGCATGGGGAGCCGAAATCCCCATACGTGAAAAAAATAAAGTTATAGATTGGGGCCTATAGAGAAGTTTTGTTGTATACTGTAGACAACAATCATACACTATTCTTGTATGCCAACCATACAATATTTCTTTGCATATTTTTCTCATTCGTAATGAGTACATGCTTTTATTTACATTTACAATAGAAATAACCGTTTGAAAATTTTAAACATTAGTACATTGTTTTAACACAAAATGAAGTAATGTTTTCTTACTTTTTGTTAAGCAAAAGTTTAATTTGAATCATCGTAAAAATTTTGCCATCGTTTTATTGTATTTTAATTTAAAAAGATTTTGTTGTAATGAATACATACATTCTCAGGTGCTGACAAAATATACTTGTGATGACGTGCATCCTGAAACATAAATTTAAAGTTACACTTCAACTCTGGGAAATAAGGTTTGTCAATGTGTTGTGAACCTAATTCATAGCTAAGAGTTATAGAGTCACTGGTTTATTTTCTTCAAATCAATAAATTATGATAGGTTTGCTTAACATTTCCACCTCGAGAGGACTGCTTTATATCAAAATTTAATCATTGTAGCCAACTCCTTACGTATCGCTTGCGTGCCTTATTTTTCGTCAGTCTAGTAATTATATTTTTTGAATATTTTCATATCACCCGTGAGAAATCAATAACACTAATATCTGTAATAGTTGGTGTCACGATATCGGGAGTGATCCACCACGGAAATCGGCATTGGGAAAAATTTGGTCATTGTGTAATCTCTATGTTCAGCCTTATGCATTATGACTTTGTTGTGCAAGATGAAAGACTAGTCTATCGCAAATTTATAATTGTGAATGAGAATGGCATGTGGATGTTTTTCTACGAAAATTGTACATTCTGTTTGCGCAAATCTTAACGCCTGTTCACTGGCATGTTTTTTATACATCAGTATTGTACAAAATTGTTTGAAAGTCGTGTTTACTGCAGCAGGCACTCCGACTCCATCATCTGTGTCGCGCTTCATTGAAGTGCCGAGCGAGTCTTGTCTACCTGAGCTGTGCACGAACATCACACTGCCACAAGGACAGCTCTTGCTCGCGCCTCGCGACGACACTGCCGAGTACGGCGACACGGACTCTCAGACTCCTTATAAAGACGACCCTCAGTAAGTCTACAGCCCGGTCTCCCTGAACAGGCAGGAGCTTACAATAGATTGGGTTGGCAACTAAATTCCCGCAGTTTTAAATTTTCGAATTTATTGCGTGTTTTAAATTCTGAAATCTATTTTTTCTAGAATACTATTTTTGAATTCTATTTTGTTTCTAGTTAATTTTTAGATCACTAAAATGGAGTGTAACGCTAAGAAAAATCACCTTTTTGCTTTTAATCAAAGTTCTAAGGCTGTAAAAGCTGCTCGCGACATTTGTGCTGTGTAGGGAAGCCTTAGCTGAAAGAACTGCTCGTGATTGGTATGCAAACTTCAAAAATGAAAATTTTGACATCAGAGACGCACCTTGTTCTGTCCGTCCAGTTCAGTTGAGCCGGTCCTCATATCGCCAATATGACGAAGACGGCCAAACGAACGCGTGACTAGAGGTGCTACCGCACCCGACGTACTCTCCAGAGCTACCACAAATTGATTTCTACCTCTTTCGATATCTTTCAAATGCTCTCCGCGGAATTTCATTCAATATTGATGTAGAGTCGAGAGCTTGGGCGGATAATTTTTTCTAGTCGAAATCGAGTGATGTCTAGCAACGGGGTATTGAAAATCTTATTGAACGTTAGGACGAAGCTGTGAACAACAAGGGCGAGTAGATTAGTGATTGATTTAGTTACTGTTTATTAAATCTTTTGAAAATTTTAAATGGGAAAAACTGCAGGAACTTTGTTGTCAACCCAATTGATACTGAGACGGACACCTAGAAGCTGCGAAAATAATTCAGATTGCACGGTATGTATCTTGAAATTTTATGAAAAGAAATGTGGGCTATGTAGTGTGTACAGTAGTTTAGTTCCGTGTTATAGGTTGAACTGACATAATTGTTTGTGCTTTATTAATGGTTCTCCGTTCTTCTGCTTGTAGACATCTAGAAAAGGAGTTTCTTACAGACCAGATCAAGCATACATGATGAGAATGTCATTGACTTAGCATATCACCCTGTATTTTTCGGTCAAGAGGACTTTTTTTTTAGAAACAGTTGTTGTTCGCTGATAAAGTTAAAATGCATGAGTCATAGGTAGCTCTTGACCATATTAAAATTGTAATTATTGAGAAAATTCACCTGATTCGCTAAAGTACATGATTGTATTTTTTAAAATCAGTATTTACTTTAAAAACATGTTTAAAGCTATACGTGCTACTCAACGTTAATTAGTGAACTAACACGCCAATAGGCTTAAGGAGGAACATTTAGTTCAGCGTAGTGTTTTGTGCGACTGTCGTAAATAATTTGTTCATACTCCACGGTACAATTAGAAAAGCCCTTTTTGTGTACTTTTCAGAATTGAAAAGATGTTAAATAACTCAGCCTAAATCGTTACGGTTCTCATCCAGGGTTGTAACGTGGCGACGGGCCAACAAGGTCGGAGTGACAGTTTGCGTGACACCCGATGTCGCTACCGATGAACTCTACATCGGCTTTCTGTTGCGCTACGACTATACCAACACTATCATCTCCGCCAGCTCAGGTAACTGCTCCGTCTGCATGTTCTGCTCTCGCTAGTATTTTGCCACATTCAAATACTTCAGTAAACATACATAAAACAATGTTTTTGGGTTTATAGCTTCTCATATGTTTCCTTCAGGATTAACGGTAGGAGGCTCCATGCCTCTGGGTCTTTCAACGGGTCCTACGTCGTTTGGTTCTGGTCCCTCATCTGGCCCCAGTTCCATGTCTGATCCTTCCCCCTCACTGAACCTCACTGCCAGCACCGAGTCCCGCACAGTCACTCTCAACGTGCCCGTTATAGTCGGGCTCGGCTCCGTGTCGGCGAGCAGCTTGTCGGTGAGTCGGGAGTAGCATAGCTGTAGGCTGCTACCATCGTAACTCGGCGCGCTTACAAGCTTTATTTTCGAATGTAGAGCCGTGTCAGCTGCCCCAAACTTAGATCTGTATTGCTTAGCTCACATGCCGGTGTGCAACAGCACCTGTTTATCTTGGTGGGTCATCAGTAATAATTTTCACAAGTTAATGCCAAGGCACACCGAAGAACATTAACAGTCCTCCCTCGAAATTTCAGACCTCATTATACTAGATTTCGGTTATATGTAGAGGATAAATATTTCAATATATGTTCCTTCGAAATACTTCAGCCTTTAAAAACGTGAGCTCTAGTTATACTACAAATAAGAAACACAATGAAAAGTTTTTCAGTGCGTCGTTTGAAGTTACGTATGGGGAAATCTGTACGGTCTCGGGTCCTGAAAAACAATGTGGCAACTCTCAGCGCTTTATTACAACTCCAAGAAAGCTTAGTTTAATGTGCACATTTTCTGCATTTGCTTTTTTACTCATTTTGTCCCTGCAGTGTGTCAGTAACACGTCACAGTCACAAGCCCATTGGTCATCTGCAAAAAAGAAATAAAATTTAGTTGTTTTCATATAATGGTCAAGCGAAGAGAGACTGCATACTTAAAATTTTTATCTGCAAAGCTTTAAGCACTTTTGTAAGGATTTTTCAGAATTGATGCGGATTATAACCGCTTTAATATAATTGTAGTTTTACGCCCCATATCTAATATATATATTGTTTTGCCGCAACCGAGTAATATTTAGTCCTGGAATGACATTACGTACGGGTCTTGTTTCTAATATGATTGAAGAGGTATCATTCAGTTGTGCCTTTTTGTAAGAGTACTGAATATTGGTTTGGCTTAGCTGCTTTTTAAATATGTACAATAGAAGTAAACAGTATAATCTCACTGCGGCTCATGGCCATGCTAGGTGCTTGTTGCATTTTCAATTTTGTGCACGAGGTCCCAATTGACGACACCTGTATACCGTTGTTTTCCTTCTAATATAATTTCTATGAGCAGAACTTTTTTCACTTGGCCGCACGCTTTGGTTGTCGCTATAAACATGACAGTGATACAAGGAATCGGAGTCTCTTAGAGTCCTAGTGGACAAACGAGAAAGTCTATTGACCTTCGCAAGTCTTAATTCACACTCTAAATGATTCAATATTTGTGCAGCATACCAATTGTACATGGTACATATATAGGGTGTCTCAAAAAAATGTACTCACCCTTTAACCGTTGCTAACATGCTGTCTTCTTTGTGTTGCAGGTGTGAGGTTCGAACCTTTGCGAACATGATTCTTTAATCACATTTAATCATGTTCGTAAAGGTTCGAACCTCACACCTGCAACACAAAGAAGACAGCATGTTAGCAACGGTTAAAGGGTGAGTACATTTTTTTGAGACACCCTGTAGATGTGAGCGTAAATGCGAACTCTAAGTATATACTCCCATGAAAATGAATAGAAGTTATAATTTAATTATGAAGTAGATTATCTGTTATCTTGAAGTGAACCATCAAAACTTAATCAAAGATTATTTAATCATTTTCTGCTGAAAAATTCTTTGATAAACAGAAACAGTCTTCTTTTGCAGTTTTATGATTCAGTAGGCAGCGGGACGCGATACTTCGCTCATAAAGTAATCCAGCCTCTATAAAATGACTGCTAAAATTCATAGCCCCAAATTTCAACAACTGACTTAAAATTACTTTTTAATTTCAGCTTAACATATTCTTGTGTCAGAAAAACGAAATATTTCAAAAGTCTGACGTAAGTCACATGAATAGTTTCAAGGGGGATTTGATATACATACTATACATATATTCCAAATAAATATGCGAGGCCAGCAGCAAAAACTTTCAAATGATTCATAATAGGCAAATTTAGATTAGTTATTAAAACTTAGAAGGCTTTAAGAAAGTGATTAGAGGGAGAGCTATTGTGAGCTAGACATTTTTTTTATTAAAACGTATGAGCAGTTCTGGCCTTTGTCAATCATTTGAATCATGGCTCGCCGATTGATTGGCATAATTGGCATTAAAAAGGTAAGATTTAACGACCCTCTAATCGACAGACAAAAATTATGTTGAAACGTGAAAGATTAATTCCAGATACCCACATGAAAGTGATCCAAAAATCTTCTGATCAGCTTACGCTTACCTCCATCCTCCAGCTCGATGAGGAAGTGAAAGCAGTAGTCCAGCGGCTAGAGATTACGAGCAAGCTTTTCTCAGCGAGCCCCAAACTTTTTCAGATCTGCACTGAATAACACCTGTAATCAAGGAATAATGAATAGTTGATTACACACAGTCTTATTGTACTGAGCTTAATCATCCTCAAATGTACTGTAGAATTTTTTTGCATCGTTAACAAATAACTCAATACTCTCATGACGGCACGTCACTGATGAAGAACTGGGTGTAATATCAATTCTGGTATAACGTGTTGAAAATAAGATGATTGAAAATTATGGTAAAAGTGCCAAATTTGACATTTCTTAGGTTAATGTATCTTGTAGTGAAAAGAAAGGACATGTTAGGCAAACAGCCAGGCAGGATGCTGTAGAATGGTGCCATCAACATCAAGCTAGTTTGAGGAGAGCAAGCATCAGCACTAATACAATGAAAGCACTTAAGGGAGCATGAAGTAAGTAGGGGTTGATTAATGGAGTATGTGTTGATAAAAAAATGGGTACAGCGATGAGAATGAGACGGCGTGTCGTTCACCTACAACTTCTGTGAAGCAACACCGACTGAAGCCTGGTCTCGTCTCACCTCCTAACAAGAATGGGTAGGAGGAGGGAACAGCCACTAAGCCGTGGTTGAGGTGAAATTGTAAGAATGCCTGCCCCGGAAGCAGAAGCTTAACTTAAAATTTTCAATAATGGCTTCACTCATTGCTAAAAACTTGTGGGTTTAGCCTAGTAGGCCTCATTTCCGAACTTCTCTCTCCCTCTCATGCATAAGGACGGCGTCTCGTGCAACAGACCATTTCCACAATTATTTAATGCGTGATGAATCTCAATATTTTACCTCCTTAAAATGGTCAATACAACTTAAAACATTCTTAAAACCGATACATCATAATGTATGTAATATATTTCATAATAAATCAAATATATCGTAATACATTTGCATATTTCGCCACCCACCTCTTAGATGAATAGTAAGAATGACTCATATTATGATACTGAAAGTGAAAACTGAACTTATACAGAATTATAAACTATTATAAGCTAAAATTGAAAGCAATGCCATTACAAAAAATCAGTCATAGTTGAAGGGCAAAATTAATTTAGTGCGGCTAACATTGAAATATTTTCAGAGAAGAGCGATACAAGGAAATAATTGACATATTTCACACCGCCACTGATCAAGTTTGACAATCGCATCAATAGCTTAATCGACGTTCACGCAGTTAGAGGATGAAAAGCTACATGGTTCACGAATTACATAAAGTGAATTGTTTAACCGTAGCCGTTCTAATAGCGAGATATTAAGTCGTGAGCATCTATAAAAGTAGAAATTTCCCAAAGTAAACCAGAAACTAGATACTTTAAAACACTATTCCTCGGTCACCCGCGTTCAGCCAGCGATCACTCACCGAATGAGCCCAGCCAGCACGATGACCGTACAGCTGCTGGAAGTGGTCGGTGACAGCGTCGTACACACGCTGCGTTACGGTCTTTGCCTGTCGGAGGTGTGGCAGGTAGTGCCGGGCAGCTATCTGGAACACGTGCGTGTCCACTGGGATACTTTCTAGCTTGTCCAGTGACATCAGGCTGATGCAGTCTGCCACCTGGTCCACCGTGAAATCTACATCAGCATTTCATGACACTTATAATAAAATTTCGTTAGGAGAAGCAGCGTCACGTAAGATAGACAAATAATGAGTTTGCGAACAAGATCAAAATATGAGTTAGTAGCTCAACAGAAAAACCTGCAAACCCATAACTATACAACCAACTTTTTTGCTGCCGATTTTTACAGCATTAAATATGAATAGCTTGGTTTACGAAACCATAACGATTAAAAATCGTTTTTAAAAAAATAAAAACTCATTGAAAATTATAAGAATGCCAAGATAATTTTCAGTAATGCAAAAAGGCGATAAAAGTTTAAAATAGTTTTAGTATATATCATTTACTTCTTCGTAAACAATTGTGCCTCAAACTGAAGGATGTAGTTCAACAGTCTATAACTTTTGACATTTCTACTTCTAATGTAGAGTTAGTCTTTTTTAACGGACACTGAGCAATAAATCCACCAGAAGCGTACCCCGTTTTGAGTTCAATGATTGGTGTTCAACAGCAATCTCACAACTACATCTATAATACTTGTACACAGTGCATCTCCATCATATATATACATACATCTATCTCTCTCTAACTCACATTCACATTGATCAAACTCAGAGGGCACCATTCTACAGCATCAGACAAGGATAAAATGCAGGCATTGATGCATTTTCTCGTCTCTCAACTAATACTAATTATGCGCGCAATGTTGCATGTTCGCCACGAGGGATATAGAACGGACAGGCAAAGAAGACGTAAACAGATTATGAACACCTTTGGGCCGACGCCTGGCAGAGTGCGTAGCTGCTGTCGACACTCCTCTTGAGAGGACCGTCTGAGCTCCAGCAGCCACGTCTCTCCGCCCTTAGCTAGCAGAGCTCGAGCTGACTGGTGGATGTACGCTGCTCTGCCCTCACACACAATTTCAACACAATTATAAAAGTTAAATGGATTTTATTTCAAGTTAAATGTATGAAAGTCATGGGCAATAAATTTTCATTAAAAACAGAGTATACCATAAATACGTACTAAGAATAATGTAATGACAAGAACGTTTCAAATATTGAAAATGTAGTTCTAAGAAATTTTGAATTCATGCATCATAGATAACAGTCATAGATGCTAATCTCAATTACATAATTTTTTTGAAACTTTCAAAGGATTCGCGGATGTATACTACAATAGCTGATCCTCTAAATACTGGCTGTTCGTGTTCAAAGTGTTAAGGAAAATCAAAAATGGTAGAAGCATGGCTTACACTCCGGAAAAATGACAAATGAATGAGTCAACTGGGGCAAATTTACGCTATGCAAACATCGAAAAGTAAAATACTTTGGGTGAAGCTAAAATATTTTAAGTTCCATAAAATATCTATAAGTTCTTTACTTAAATTTCTACACGGCTACATCTAATATGAATTAGGAATTTTTTTAAATTCTAAGTGGAATGGCCCATATCGAAGGTTGCGGTATCTCTTCACCACCCCTACCTCCAAACAGAAGTCATTTGAAATTCGTTTTCTGCGCTAGTTCACAGCTAATTCTGTTTTTCATTTAACTTCTCCAACTGAATCTCAAATTTTTAGTGCATTTCCTTTGTCCCCAATTTTTGTAGAGCTTTTATACACTCGAATAATAATTATTATAAATTTATATACGAGAAAAGTAAAGGAATAAAGTATGAGAAGGCGCCAACGAATGCTGATTTCAGTTCAGTAATTATTTACCTTATTTATCGTTACAACTATTCTATTTGTTTAAATATAATCTAAACTTTTACCAGATAATGGCTGAAGATCTAAATAGTAAAATAGCAATTGTAGAGTTGCATAAGTCAGGAAAGTCACCAAGGGACATTCCAAATCACTAGAATAGAATAGAATAGAATAGAATGAGGCTATAGGAACGAACCTTCTGGCCCATTCTTGGGTCGGATAATTACTTCGATAATTATTCGGTTGTTTTACCCAAGTCCCATGCCGTATTTCTAGCTACGTCAACCATGTCGGCAGCG